>JAQGCB010001121.1:0-16084 GCA_034698835.1 Protaphorura tricampata | reverse complement strand
GACGCTGTACTCTGTGAATGAGTGATAAGATAAGACTTATGTACTCAAACCATAACCATACACATTTATTACGTACACGTTCATATCAAAATATTGATAATTTTATGTATGTACTTATTTATGTATTTTATTCTAGACATAGTATTTAGTAAAATAGTACTAAAAATATTAAGAGTGAATAATAAAATTATTTAAATTATTTAAAAAATGTACACTACCTGAACTTGAATGTTTTTTTTCTTTCCGCATGCATATTATTAACTTCCCAAACAATTGAGATCAATTTCAACCACAAATATTGCATTAACTATTTAAGATCTTTACAAATGGCAGAAATCTAAGTACCATATAATTTAAATAAAATCATCATAATTCACAAGTAGGTAAATTAACTTGGAAGAACACATTCAATTCAAAGAGTGAGCCAATGACGAGGAAAACTAAATAGCCCAATAAAAATATGACACCCAATTTTTTATCAAAATTGAATTTGTTGAGTAAAAGAAGAAGATAGAGGAAAACCATGGAGAGTAAGAGCATTAGGGTGGAGTACGTAAGACCACCTGATTGAATTTGAATGTAAGGGTGTGTATGGACATGTTCTAAGATTTGAATCATCCAAGGGACTCCAAGACAAATCAGGATGTTGAAAATATTAGACCCAATTGCATTGTTCATCGCCATTGTGCCGTATCCTGACAATTTTTAAAAAATATTTAGAATTTTTCGAAAAATTGGCGGCGATTTTGAATATGAAGTTTTAGCTTACCTTTTCTTGCGACAATCAATGAAGACATGACTTGTGGAACACTCGTACCAATAGCAATCACAGTCAATCCCATGACAGAATCAGATAAGCCAAATGTGAATCCTAGAAAATAAAAAACATTTTAAAAAAGTTTAGTTTAAAAAAAAAGGTTTGAAATAAATTAAAGTTTGAAATTGAAAATAATTTTAAATTACCAATGACGGTGACCATCCAAGAAATGATGTAGCAGAGGGCTGTGTTCCAAACAACACACATAAAGAACGTAAACGGGTACCAATTCTTCCATTTTGGATTTTCAAAATTTGGGATTGTTATGGCAAGGACGGCACGGATTGGCCAGCTGACGAACCATTCCACCCATTTGTACCATTCTTGACCGTAAGGGAGTGTCCAAAATGTCAAACGAGCTAATTAAAAAAAAGTAATTAAGATTTAGAACTAGACTATTTTTTTAATTTTCTTAGTTGAAAAAATTGTCAAATATTTTTAATACCTTCTGGTTCAGAAGCAGACTCATGAAATTTTTCCAATTCTTCATCCGTTTCCGATGAACTCAATGAATTATTTGAACTCGCGTCGTTCTTTGTGATGGGCAAATCGTATGACCTCTTTTGACATTTTTTAATCGGCCAGAATACAATGCGTTTGAATTGTCGTCGGACCGCTAAATTGAAGTAAATGACTGGAAAGAATGTATGAAAAGGGTCATTGAATTGCCTGCACTTGAATTAGATAAGAATATATGCAAATAAATTTTGGCACGTTATTCTTGCAAGTACGTTTCAATTGCACACTAAAAAATGTACACTATTCTGGACTGACTTACCCAACAAATACACCAAGTACAATGTTATCAGTACGGCGACGTCATACCAATTGATTCTGCTGTCAAATAATGCTTGGAAGAGAACACCGACTGATAGTAAATAAAATATTGTGTCTCTTGTGATTGGCCACCATTGGATTGGAACTACCTGAGAAGTCAATCAAATTATAAAGAGAATGAATTAGATTATGAAGACTTCATAATTAATAATATTTTATTTGCATACCTTTTTGGTAAATAGCCCGATACACCCTCCAACGGCTAAAATATTGAAGACAGATGCTCCAACAATGGTTCCTATCCCCAAATCTCCATGTGTTATGAATGTCCCAACCACATTTGTCAACAATTCTGGTGATGAATTTGCAATCCCTAGGATTGTACAACCAGCAATCTCACTCGGGATTTTGAGTCCTATAAAAAAAATAAACAAATAAAAATCGTACATTAAAAAATATGCATTTCAATTAACCTGTGGTTAAATGAAAACAATGATATTTACTTACGTTTGGCAATGCGTTCCACAGAAGGCACAAAATAATAGTCACACACAATAGTCAGTGCGTAGAATATGTACAGGGTGACCACAAAATGAATGGCGACGTAACCATTTTGTCTTTGTTCTTGAGTGAAGAGGTCATTCGGGAATTCGTTGATGCTCGGTTCTGTACAATTCAATTCTTCTTCTTCTCCGTGCTCGGATAGTAATATCCGATGGAATCCCATTTTAAGGATAGCAGTATTTTCAATTACTTACTAATTTTTACACAGTCTTTTTCTCAATAATTAATTAATTAATATATGATTAATTAATTGATTGTCCAAACAATTCTTTCACATGCGTTAATTTTGGCTAATAGTTTTTACTTTAAACTATTTAGTTTTTTACAGTAATTAACTAATTAATTTTTAAACACTTTTAATTGTCCAAGTTTTTTTCACAGGTGTAACAACTTTGAGTTTGAGTCTTGATCTGAATAATTTTCAATGATGTGAGGTCAATTTGACTCTAAATGATTAAATTAATTTGAAACACATGATGGATATTACACTACATGGAATTGAATGAGTTAATGCGGAATCATTGTACACAAATACGAATAAAAATAACAAAGTTGAAAATTCCTGGGAATAGAAATCAAATTCAATTCAAGCTCACTGTCAAAAAGATATGCCGCACCAGCATGAGTATGCAATACTACACGGCCTAGACAGGGTAACTGACTTTTACCGAAAATACAAACAAACACAACGTAGTTAATTAGAGAATCGACCATCCACTCGCTCGCACTCTTATCTGTCACGGGTAAAATATGAGTTCAACATAATGGATCGTTCGCGTTTACAAGTTGTTATCAGTTCATATCGTCAGGATAAATTCACAGAACTCGTCATGCCGTTATTTACAGGAAGGTTACAGGTACAGGCTAAATTTAATTACTTTTTCCAAGGAATTGACAATTGGATTTCCAAAAAAAAGACTACCTAACGTACTAATGTTATAACGTCTGTCAACGTTTTTACAACAATAAAATAATGACAGAGTAATCCTATAATCTTCAAGTGTTTTTATGTATACATGCAGTGAAAAACCTCCTTATAGCGCTCTTCGTCACAGGTGACAATCAAAAATGAGAGTGAAATCGAGAATCTATTGTATGGGATAATTTGTGATAGTAATATTTTGTTCCCTGTCGAGAGAGTAGGTTATAGCGGAGGCATATCTTTGTCAGACTAACCAATAAAATTAAATTTTTTAATAAATAAAAGCAGAAAATAAAATTTAGATACCTAATTAAATATCATATTGAGTAAAATCCAAAATAAAATTTTATTGACAAGTGGATTTCCGTGAATTAGTTATTTTGATATCAAAACAATGAATTTGATTTCCCTGAATTTGATCGTCAATAAACATTCCGCACTCACGTAATAGTAATAAAATCCGTATCCTTATCTATCTGGCTACTCTAACATTACCGCGTGCATCACAATTGTCATGTGAAATAATATTCCTGGAAATAATTGAACCTGAAACAAAAATAAAAAATACAGACATCTCATAATAAGTAACAGTATGGATACGGTTATTAGAATAGATTTTTATGGTCCACCCTGTAAATAATTTTATGTTTTGAATGTGAGTAAGTTATCCGGTGTTTGACAAAAGTAATTGCTGTTTGCTCAAAAATAAGTTCTGGGTATTTGTTAATTTCTATCATTAATTAGTAATTTGGTCATAGCATACATAAGTGAGCAAAAGATTCCAACACAACTATAGATTTCTATTTCTATAGTTAGTATAGTCTAATCGCAACTCCTTAATGTACTATTGACACGGACTTAATTTTATTCTGTACAAACCCCAAAATAATTCAACTCGTAATTTGATTTGGTTTTTCCCCCTATTCTCTTCGTGAATGAAATATGCAATGTCCGCCTATTACGATACTGAATCATAAACAAAATTGTGCTACATGCTGGACATGTCGGTGAAGTTAGAACGAACATTTCATCTGGGCTTTCTTGTTGTTAGGGAATTTATGAATTTCCCAAATTAGTAGTAGTCGTAGCCAGTAGATAAATTAAGGTAACATCAAAGGAATTCACGAATTCCGAAGTTGAAGTCGCAATCGTAGATCAAGAACATAAGAGAGTTTACCAACTCTTATAGTCTTAATGGTAGACAATTAATTAAAGAATTCGCATAATTTGAGTAACTGGGAAGAATTTTTTTTATTAATCCTCCTCAATTCGGATGTAACAAAATCCAAATTGCATTTTAAAAAAAATCATTCCGCTACCAAATTAGAATCACAATTCTAGGAAAGCAAAAGAACTTGAAGGAGATAATGGCGGCCCAACGGCCTTTACCTTAACACTATTCTTAAAAAATATAGACCTAGAGAGAAATTGGTCTGGACGGAGCTATATTTGTTTAGGAGTTCAGGGTAGAGCGGTCTGATTTTTATGTATGAATTACTCTTCAGGAATGACTTAAATAATATTACGATTTATATGGTTCGGATTACTACACGCCATTAGGAACTGAGTCTGAAATTACGGTCAACACTCTTTACTCTTAATAATGACATCTTAACCAATGATGGGAACCCGTTGGAGTTCAACTTCGAACCAGCTGGTAAACTAAACTGAGAATTTTTTCATATCTATCTTCCAATTTTTCTATTGAATCTCCCGCAGCCCTAATCAGTCATTGCCGACGGCTGTAACCATTTAAAATTAAAACATAACGGTACCATAAACAATTCAAGACCTAACCCTAACGTGACCTACACCTGCGGAATTGATGGCTCTGAACTCTAATCTAACTCATGGCCCTAGACGGGGATGTACGTTTTGCCAGCAGAATTTTGAGAACCATCAAACCTTATCGAAGCATATTAAATCCGTTCATGGTAACCGAAACTGAAGTTTTATTGCCTTATACATTTCATAAGTCAATAACATTATAGTATGATGAAATTGTAATAAAATAAAAAGCGACTATTAACAACCATAAGAACTTCAAAGTCATAAATATGTAATAAAGTTGTTGGTTAAATGCTTTCTTCGTTACAGACTTAGAAAAAAATTCGCTCTGGACGCATGGTCTTTCCAACCATTACGCATTAGATGTCCAACTACATCTATTCAACACTCAATCTGTGTGCTTGTCAGGGTAGCACCGAGAGTACACAGACGACACAGTTTCAATTTCCTAGAAGTAAGTTCTCTTCAAAGATTAGAGAAATCTGAAGAGCAGAATTTATTGACTTACACTACTGGAATGAATGAACGAAAGTCCATGAGTCATTCAATCACATAAGGAATTGATTAGACGTATTTTTTATAAATGTTACACTTGTCGTTAATATATTATATATAAGTTCTCTCGAGTTACTCATACAGTATATCAATAATTTCTTTTAAATGGAGAACTAAAGCAAATGGAAACAATTTGGTGCACATCACGATGTATGTTTAACGTTTGTTACTAACATGAGACGGAAGTTAGCACACCGCACAATTTGTCCTGGCACAATTTTTTTTTTCGTGCACCACCCTGTTTTGTGCAGGAAATGAATTTTGTGCCAGCACAAAATTCTGATTTATGTTTTTCTTGTGCACCACCCTGTTCTTTGTGATGTCGATGAACTTAGAACCAGAAATGTACGTGAAGTTAGAACCAAAATCAACCGCTTACTAGCTCGGATTACTGCACGCCGTGAGCAACTCACCTTGAAAGTCCGGTAAATTCTTTTTGAATATAATAACGAAATTTTGACCAATAATGAAAATCCATTGGAGTTCAACTTCGAACAAGGCGGTAAGCTTAATTGAGCATTTTTGAATATCTACCTTTTAATTTTACTATTGAATCTCCCGCAGCCCTATTCGGTGACAAAATGTTCACCAAGTTACAGAATGTGACACCACAAAGCTCTCCGTGGGAACAGTGCTGCTCTTCCTGATAGTCGTAAGTATATTGTATCTAGTTAACACGACGATTGCTAATATAATGTAACTTCAGCTCAACAGCCGTCTTCCTCACGCACTATAATTGCTACAGTAGTACCAGCACATGTGTCTGAAAGGTCACACGCGACGGCTGTAAGCATTGAAGCCCAGAGTGGAGATGACGAAATGGACGAGGCGGAAGGTGACTCAAATTCTACTGATGGCACTGATAACTCAAACCATCCTCCGGATGGAAGGAGTGATTCAGAAGAGGATTCTATCTCGTCAGATGATACGGTCGTCTTCACCAGCTCTTAACTCGGCCGAATTTGAGACTGTACCCTTGTCGGTTTCCTGCGTGTCGTAAGTACTTGTGGACCCCAATTCTTTACGAGACCCATTTAACTTTTCTATCATTGTTCAGGGATGGCATTCAGAACGTGTAGTGGAAGGTCAAAGCATAACCGTACCATACACTCAAGATCAAACCCTGCCGTTACTTACACTTGCGGGATTAATGGCTGCGGTATGACTTAATTTATATTATTCTAACTCTCAGTTTTAAGTAATTTTTTGTCATTCTACAGAAAAAACGCTTCACGTCTCATCAGGGATGTCGAAGCATAGACAAACGCATGGCCCAAGACGGACATGTACATTTTGTGCGTTTTCATTTAAGATTTTGGGAACCACCAGACCTTAACTAAACATGTTAGATCAGTTCACACTGACCAGAACTTCCGTCTCATCGAGGTGCCTAATGCTTTCAGTTCAGATAATGTAGTTTCGAATGAGACTAAGGTGCTGTGAATTAATTTCTTGTCGGTAAACTAAATGGAATAAATGTATGAAATTTCATATTATGTTGTTCTGTGGGGTTACTTGTATGCTACCATTGAAGGCTTTTAGACGCGAATCTAGCACATGAAAGAAAAAGAGGACACCCTCAAAGAGCGGCTCGAAGACCTCCACCTTCGCGAAAAAACATCTGAATGGGACATTCTTTCTAATTTAGTCAACATTGGGACTCTGGCAACATAAGTTGTCGGTTTGGACACTAAGTCGACAACATTGGAAAAATCATCAATTCAGATGTTATACGATCTGAAGAAACCCAATACTATGCTGATAATGCTTCGACCGGACGTTCGCGGTCAGGAAGGAATATTAGACAACCATACTGCAATGTTGATGAATCTCACAGCAAATTTGGACAACCTCACAGCAAATGCAGACAATCTGACAGCAAATATGCAGATTGTAATTAATTGGATCTACGGTCACAATATGACTTTAATCTCCCATTAATTCCATTTATTCTATTATTCGTAGTCGTGGAAACAAAAATTCCGGTAGAGATTTAATGAATACTTCAAAATTAATGTGATATTTTTGCTGTACGTGCAAATGTAATTCCGTAATTCTTGATTAGTACATGATACATGATTTTTGGTAAACAAAAATAATTAGAAGTAATTTTACTGCACAAATGCCGTCAAATACCGTTAAATAATGTATGAACACTCGGTGTTGTCTTTTCTGTAGTTGAGTGCAAAGGTTGAGTCATAAATATTTGACTAAAGACAAATGTGTCCTCCGATTTTGTCCCATATGCAGTTTTAATTTTTGTCCTGAGTTTTATATTATCTGCATGTAAACATTTCCATTGTATTTCCATCATAGTCTCATGACTCACTTCTCTACTCTACACTGAAACTGAGAGTTCTAGTCAACCACCGACGTAACACACGTGCACTACAAAGAAAGGACTGCTTTCCATCAGATGAAAGAAAGTACGAACAAAATTAATCAATTCATCTAATATCCACTTAACAAAAAATATTTCAGTCATCGAGTGCATCCTACTCCCCAATAATCGTTGAGATCTTACGCCCACACGTCATGGTTATAAAAATGAAAACGCCAGAAGATATATTAAACCGTCGATATCAAAGCAACGTAAAAGGGGCAGAGACTTCTAAGACATACAATTGTGACTAAAATCATATAGAGTTTATCTGGACATATGTGAAATGCGAGGTCAAATCGAAGAAAAGCAACAGGGAACGGCTTCTTAAGATGATGCAGGAGCTATCCAAAATTGCAGCTTTTAACAAGAGGACATTTACAGTTGCTGAGCATACAAGCCAGGTCAAACGGTTAGGTATAAATATAAATATTTGTAATATGAATTGTCCATGTTCGAGCTTCTTTGTTTTCTCGATGCTAGCACTGAACAAGTAACTACTAAAATATATATCACCAAAAGAATTATATTTCAGTGCGAAGGATTGGGCTGGGATATGTGGACATCAGCCATCAGCAAAGAAAATTTCATTGAAGGAAAAGGTATGCGCATTAAATTCAATTCGAGATGCAGCATATGGAAAAAGTCCGCGGTTTATTCGACTTGCTGGGAAATACCCCGGAAATAAATATCAACGCATGTTTCATATGGAGTCCGCAACAGTAAGGGAATGACATCGTCGTCAGATGCACTTCAGACGGCCGCTTTGTCTTGATCCGAAAGTCAGAAAGAGAATCAAACCATCACGAATCTGCTCGTCCAGCACATGCGATTTCAGTTTCGCACTTCTTCAATCAATATCAGTTGGAATGAATAATGATAGCTTAGTTGCTTACATTCCTAGGCGATCTACTACAACTATGCAAGGCTCGGAGTTTCCAAAAGGGTCACCTACTATAGTGATATGCAGTACACACTTGCTGCATGCATTTTCTGAAAATTGGATATACAAAATCGCGGATAAACCAAACTAACGGATGGCTATGGCGACCTTATGCAAATTACACGAGATGGAAACGTAGAAGTATTTAAAATATGTGTTGAAACTTGTCATGAAGCTGTTCGGATGAAAAAAGGTCCAGAGGATTCGAAATACTTGAACACATAAGGAATCCCGAGAAAACTCAGTAGAAGTATCAGCCACTCACCGAAGAAATGGACGAAACAAGAAGATCATCAGGCGAATTTTCATTCTACTAAAAGAAGACAAACATTAGGCACAGCGAGAACTGTCACAATATAATCAAATGCTTACTCTCAAAACACTCGGAAGAAATGTCACCACAAGGAGGAGAGGGAGAGTAAACAGTTAATTCCGAATCTCTATTATAACAATTATATCAACTATATTCTTGATATCGGTCAGAATACTTATCTCCTGTACGAAGTTTTAAGGTGCCGGGAATTTATTTGTATTAATATGTATTAATTTGTTTAAGGCAATTATCCAACATGTAAAAGCATGAACACTACGGTCGAATCTTATTCGTCTTATAGTCTTAAGACGCTGAGACAAGTTATATCAAATCCGTAACCGACACCCTAGAGATAACTTAAGAGAGCAGTCGTGAATTCTTATTTTCGGAATAGAACTGTCAGCAGAGGAGCTAGCCTTCCAGGAGCAGATTTTAATCACAACAAGGCTAGACGCCTAAAACTAGACAAGATAAATACGAGTCGTTTATAGAATGAATATATTCTTTTGAAACATTATTAACATGTTACTTGAATGTTTGTTATTGTGCTATTTATGTTTAGTCTGGCATGTTTTGAAATATTTTATCCATTCTGTATTTATGTATATTTTGGTTTCTGGTATTTCTTTTCTTCACTATTACACGCATAATACATGAACACTCTTATCATCGATGGATTTACCGACGAGGAGAGTTGATCGGGTGAGGAACACCCGGCCAGTACCTCACGAGATTTCTGGATAATTCTTTTGGACTGTACATTTTACATGCACTACACTATTTGGTTTATTATCGTTCAATTTAGACGTGAATAAATGATGATTATTATTTTTAAAAAAAATGGAATGAACAAAACGAAGTGAACATCGGAAGTTTCATTCCATGCTCCCAAACGTTGATAAATATTATACACAGCGATAGCATCCTCATTTCTACCAGTACTTTAAAGGGTACGCAGTGCAGGCAGAGGAAGAAAAAATACCAGACAATGGTTACGGTACTAACCACACTACTGTCCTACAGTATAAGATGTCCAACAGGATACACCCGTTGCCAATTAGCCCCTAAGGGCTCAAGCATTCGTTGTTAGATCGAGATATCCGAATTTCAAACGGAGCAGCAACGCGTCTGTCGAGTCGTATTCCCAATAATTAAAGTACATTCTTCATGTCACAAGGTACCAGCACGCAGGAGATCACTTCCCTGCACCAATGGGTATGATTTAAAAGGTTTTGGATAAAGGTCGAAACTGTAAAGGGATTAAGGAGACCGGAGGCCAAAGAACGAACAAAATTAAAGAAAAATAAATTACGAAAACACTATTCCGCAAAAGAGCGCGGGGAATAAAAAACGAAATCACGAAAATCCAATTAGTCTACAGCTACTTTGTCCGACGCTTCTGGCAATTGAATACCAACCAGAAAAGCAGCGAGAACAAGAATGAAATAGATGATCATTCTAGGAGATAGGAAGGCTGACGTGACTATGAACGTAAAACACGAAGACGTGCTTTTCCGAGTTGATAATAAATACCAGGAAAATTACATAATCTTTACTCATCGATGCGTACCACATGGCTCACCGATATTTCCATAAGTGCCGCTGCTAGCCATTTGTCTAGTGCCTTCGACACTAATGAGAGAAACAATTTCGTGGCCGAAACATATATGTGTTACAAACTACCAACAAAGGATGCCATAGAACGACAACGTCAACGAGAATTACGAAGGTCGGACGGCACACTACAGAAAAACATGCCAATACGGTTCTGACATTATGCCGTCACTGAACCATATATCTCTCTCATATTCGCATGACAACGGACACTACAATTATTCTATAGAAGAGCATTGCCCACTGGCAAGTTTACAGAATTAGAGTACGCAAAATGATAATCCATCAGGTCACAGTGACAGAGGTTAGGCAAACGAATTGTGCACTATACTAACTCGATACTTGTCTGACGTGATTAAAAAAGTGCCCAGATAAATGCCTGGCGAAGATTGTGGAGTCCATGCACCTTTAAACATTGCATGTATCCTTGGCAACAGTAAGCAACCAGCGAACAGCTAAAAGGAACATGGCTTTCCTAATTGTTGAAGCATTAATTAGGTATTCGATTAGGCCATCGTATCCGATCACCTTTGGCACTACGTCTCCCTATACACAATTCCTTTACCGAAAATTGTATCCCGTAACACCTCCTGTTGGTTAATTTAATGTCTTAAAAACAGGTCGACCAAGAAAGACCGAATGGTTCCAACCCGACTAACACTTTTTTGTTTATGGAATGTTTTTTATCATCTCTGCAAAACAGATTTCCATACTTTGTTTACAGAAATACGATGGCGAAGACGAGGTTTATACCATGCAAAAGCACAGTAGGGAAAGCTGAGAAAGATGGTCCGAAAGATATTGACAATAAACCGCCGTGTAGCTTTGCTAGTTTACATTTGAGTGACCCACCATCTCCTCGTTCCGATTATACTCATTAAAATGATATTTATAAGTGGTCCGTTTCTCTAGAACTAAATCAAAACGATGAGATATGCGATGAACCACCTTTTTTATAGGAAATGGATTAATGGATTTATCCGTTTGGGTGCTCGGTACAGCAGCGAGGAGGAAAAAGAGGAGACAAAGTCGTTCTCTAAGAACGAGACAAATTCGTTCTCTAAGAACGACTTTGTCCAAGCAAATTTTGTACAACAAATAGAAGTCTGGGATATCAACCTGGACAAGGAAGGAAGCTTGGACGGTGTCCAAGGCAGTAAAGGACCTGAGAAAAATTGCCTGGCCAGCTTCGAAGCCCATCGCAGTGCGTACAGGTGGTCAAACAAATGACCTCTTCAAGGCGAAAGACAAATTCGAATTCGAGACTGAAAAGAATCCCAAAAGTTCAAATGGTGAAGATGTGAAAATATACAAGGAACTGGTGTATGACGTCATAGTGTCCCGACGGACCAATATCGTGTTCATCATCCATTGGATTAGATGGTAGCGATAATAATCGATGTACGCAATCGTGCGGCGGTGCATAAGATGACCTTAGTGAATCTTACACGACCGATAATGAGTCCTCTTTCTCAAATGGAGGAAAAGATTGGAGGCGGAGAGAGCGAGACCGATGTCAAGCAAGAGTACGAGAGAAACGTATCTCCAGGACGACAAAAATCTGGGGAATATGACGAATACTCGGACACAAAGTCACGTCACGTCGTTAGACGTCACACCTTTTCAGGTTAGGTTAGCTTCATATCCCTTGAATAACATGAAAGAAATGTTGGGATAGTATCAGAAAACCGAGTGCGTGGACGAGTCGTAGGACGAAGATAATACCGAAGAAAATATTCAGTTTTTCTAATGAATATATTATGCCAATTCGTAAAGCAAGAGACGTACGCTATTGAAACTTGAACGAAAGGAAGACAATCCAATGGTTCAACATGATGACTGGTTGGAAGGTTCGAAAAGAAAATCACTGACTTGCAAAATATGCTATTATTTATTGAAAAAACCATTTTCAAAAAATTAAATCTGACGAATACATCGGCAAGGAGGAATGGATTTGCCCGATATGCACTGGATGGCGTAATAGCATCGATCAAAACTCCCCCTGGCTATCGCCGGTCTGGCAGCAGCAGAATAATGAAGATATAGAAAGTGGTACGGACAGCAGTTCTACAAGATTGTGTACAAGTGGAACAAACCAGTCAATCTCTTCGGGAAACGGTGAAAGCGGAAAAGTAGACAATCTTAGCCTGATCCCAGAAAATGTCTCCTGCATGTTTGGCGTTAGTGCGAAAGTCAAATTTTGGTAATAAGTAAAGAAGCAAAGTTAGGAATAAACTTTTCCTGAAGAGTGCAAAAGTGTTTTCTATAAATAAGAAAAGTTTCTGGCCTAACTCCTCAGCATCGATGCATTAATTACCAGTCGCAGTGGTGTGCAACTAGTGTTTAACGATGGCAAGAAATAGTCAAAGCCTTATCCAAAGTCAGCATGAAATGACCTTGGAATTGCTTATGCAAGAATTAACTCTTCAGTCAGTATTCAGTGATTTGAATCTGGCAGCTAAAATGCTAATGTGAATGATTTACCAAGTTTGAGCAAACCATTCAGAATTGACGTGTACAAGCAAATGAAGTTTGTATCATCGCCTGTCAAAAAGTGTGCCTTGAATTTTGTCTGGAAACTTGACCAGAGATTGTAGAAACAAGTGCAACAGAAATATATTTTATTATGCCCTAGTGGCCAGAACACTAGCCACAATGCCAAGCACTGGTGAAGGACACCTTCGTGGTGGGTGAATTCTTCAGCGAAGTGAACGACCAAAGTACAATACAACATTTTGTTTCAAAAACGTTTAATAATATATTGAGTGTCAAACCACTAACACGAATCTTCTCATCAATCATTTGCGATTTCAGTTTCGCTTCTCTTCAATCAATATCAGTTAGGTAGAACAATGATAGCTTGGTTGCTTACATTCCTAGGCGCTGCACTACAACTATAAATGTTAACACGATTATCCAACATTTAAAAGCACGGACCCTACGGTCGAGTCTTAGTTTAAGACGCTGAAACACGTTTACCTTCGAGTCCGTAACCAACACCATGTGGACTACTTAAGAGAGCTCTCCGGAATTCTACCGTATGATTACGGAAGCCTAGGACAAAGCACGTTGTTGTAAGTTCGTCAAGAAATCCATGAAATTACCAGAAACAACCTTATTCAGCTAAAGAGCGATGGAACAAAAAGTTTAAGAAGGAAACAAAGTCGATATATTGTCCCTTGCTGGCAAACATTTAGTTGAAGATATACCGGAATTGCAAAAACTTGAAGCTGATATTAAAAGCATAGCATTGTTCTATAACGCACATAATTCGAAGAACGTGGCTCACCTGCACAATTTTCAGAACGCCAAGAACGAGAGAGATTCCTATAACTTAGACTTTTGTCGAAAGATGGACAGCTAGTGAAATTGATTTGAAGAGGTTGAGAGAAGGGATACCTCTTCTTAGACAAAATTTGGAAACGATAGCTGCCGAGACAAGTTTTAGTGACGAAACTTAACGTGAAAGCCTTTCACGATACATAACTAGAAACTTGCTTGGAATGTATTTTCCACAAGAAACATAGTTTCGTCTAGTTTACTTCCACAAACGAATCATGTGCTTCCACGCAGCACCAAGACACATTTTGGACTGAATGCAGCAGCAAATGGACTCATTCATACCTCTGTTCGTTGAAGACATGAATCATTCATATTGGAAGGCTCTGGAGTTGGTATGCACCGCAGTCACGAACACTTATTCCATCAGTAGCACTATCAAAGTACCATTCTGCGCCATAGACATGACTGAGAGGACTCCGGATAGTGATCTCGAGAAAGGAAGGGACAAGATTTACTCCCCACGGATACGCGTGGTCTGGGCGGCACGTGAACCCAAGGAGTACATGGCTAATGTGACGTGAATATAATGTTGATTGATTGGCGTAATTAAGAGAGATTACAGTTAAAGCATTCAAGCATTAAACGCTTGAATGTTGTTTTGAGTAATAAAACCTGAATCGAGAAAGGAATAGCCAGCGACTAGTAAAAGTATAACCATATGGTGTATATAATAATATAATAATATGGTCCAGCATAACAATTATACCGTAGTTTATGCGTCACAATTCAATTATCTCATAAATATGAATTCCCAGCACAAAAACAGGGTGGTACACAAAAAATATTTTTGTAACCATCCATTCAACTAGGACATGATTCCCATGAACCAGGGCCGGCCTTAGGGGCAGGCGAGCCAGGCCTACGCCTAGGGCGCTGAATTTCGGGGGGCGCAAATTTTGGCCGAGCGCATAATTTTGAAAAGCAAAAAAATGTTAATTGTAAGGCTTAGTGTTCTGTAGGCGTATTAGTTTACAGGTATTACCCCTTTACCCCTACGTCCCGACTTTACCGAAATCGCTCCGAAAGTAGCTAAGCTTTGAAATATTTTCCAATTGCGCCCTTCTGGCCGAGATCAGAAATGGTACTTCTTACACAATGTCGTTTAAAGAAATTCAAAAAAAAATCTCGGCCCTTCGGGCCGATTATGAATTTGCATTTTAACGAAGAGTGAAAATGCAAAAGAAATCAGGTTAATTGTCAACTTTTTATGCCAGGTGTTTTTATGGAAATAGGGAAAAAATCTGGCCCTAAGGGTTGAAGGTCGAGGTACGTGCCGGTCCAAGAAATTGTGTGTGCAGAGAATTGTTTCAATAATGAATTGTGCAGAAGGTAGTTGACACTTTTCGGGCGTCCCTAGTTTTGAATTTTCAAATATAGCAGTGCAAATACTCCGCCTAATCGAAATACGTAAATATGTGATTTCATTTTCTAGCATTAGTAGGGCGCTTATGTAAGTTCGCCTGGGGCGGCAAATATACAAAGGCCGGCCCTGCCATGAACTGCACTAAGACAGTGGAACTACTTTAGCAGTGTTAGTATAATTTCTCCACTAAATGTTATTTAAATATTTAAAAATAAAATTGCGGGCCACAAAATTCTGAACAGGAAGTTTGAGGACCACTATTCCTACCATCGATTCTAATTTCCGAAGATTGATTCGAATGGGCATGGTAGTACAACAACCTGGCGCCACTACGGAGAGTCTTCAGTTTTCTTCAGCGGGTTGTTACAAACGACACTGGAAAATTTGGTTATGGTCACCATAAACCGGAGATTAGATATTCAGGATTTTTCAAATTTACAACTGGCTCAAACGATGTTTCATTAACGTGTGAGCTGGGAGAATGGAAAGCTTTGGTTCATCGTGATGACGCTGAGAAAATATGAAATCCAAAGTGTGGAACAATTACTCACTACTAACTCACTTTCACAGTCTTAATTGCCGAATTGGCATTTTCTGTACTTTTGAAAAACTACGACACATGAACGACGAAACTAGTTACACATGAAAACAACTGGGCGTGGTCGTCGCGGAACTAGATGCTAAGGGATACCGGGGATCTGAGAGT
>JAQGCB010001120.1:0-16090 GCA_034698835.1 Protaphorura tricampata | reverse complement strand
TGCTCTTCCGATCTTCTGAACGAAAAGTTAATTCGGTTTTACTTAACCCCTGACATTGTTGAAATTTTGCCGAGTAAGAAACTGAATTCTGAATTGAGAATCTCAGATTGAGAATTGTTCCAGGTTTTACTGGGTCAGGAGAGTAAATCAGAGCCGATATAGAAAGTACACTAGCACTATTTAAATATTCGTTCTAATTTATGAGGGTATTCGAATTCTATATAGAAAGAAATCCGACAACAAAAACTTACCCCGGAAGTGACCCGGATCTCAGCCTCTGAATAATTTTTGTTGCAGAATTCCTCCTGCCTTCAGAGAACATGACTATGTTTCTGGAGTAATTACACAGAATGAAATATATGCCTATACTTAATAGGTTTGCCTAAAGATGTAGGGGTTAAATAGGTGTCAATCGTGATGCACAATTAAAAAATGCAATTTATTTTTATGGAGAACAATTTCAAAGTTGTGTATGTAGTATGAAGGACTTGCCACTTGAGGAAAATTGGGAAGTACAGATTTTGTAATCTGTTCTCTTATTCTTCTAATATGGAACTAGAAGTTTTTTCTAATTAGTCAACTCTAGTCACGTAGCCCGTTCCTGTTCTATCTTCCTCCTCGTGTTAACCATTTTACGTATTTAGGATTTGCTAAATAGTAAAACCGGTGCATGCAGTGTAAAATATTCATATTCAGTTCAATATCGCATTATGATATGGCCTTGTGTGAGTGAACTAGTGCTGGAAGTGCATTGCAGTGTAGTTTAGTGGTCTATAGTGGTGTGTTCTAATTAGTTAAGTCATATGGCATTTGTTGAAAGAAATTGACTAAAGAAACCATTAATTATAACCTGGACTCTGTCTGAAAGTGATAAATTATTCAAATTCGTAAGTCATGTCTATAAAATTAAGCCGTACTTACTCCATTAGAGTATTGGTTTAGTATTTCACAACTCTGACACGGTAGTAATTTGAAACTTGATAAAAGAGCAATTAATTGACACTCGCGGTCAAGTATGGTCAGACATCCCGGTATCTCTTGTAGTGAATGGTCAAGTTTTCATTGGAATTATCTTGTGGAAGGTACCTAACCACTATGCAAGTCCGAAGAATCGAACTCTCTCCATGCAAGTTGGAAAGTTTGACAGAAATAGCTCGCTGACGAAATTTGTTATTTAAATAAATGTTATTTTAATGCCACTAATTTTGAATTTACTGCTGAAAGTTTAGCCATATAAAATATTAGCTACGTTTTGAGCATTAATTTTATACCACAAAATGGGATGCATATTAGAATATCTGACTTGTCCACCAGGACAAAATCATAATTTTTTTTTGTAGTTAACTCAAGCAGACTAGTTAATAAGACCGTCCAGGACAGACAACTGCAACAGAACTACAAGTCTATCTTAAGTATTAGAATAATAAAAAGAATATCCGCTAGATGACTTCGCATATATCTTAAAATAACTTCACAATGTCTGCCTAAGGGATTCAACCCTCAACATTAAGACATGATTAGGTCGTCCCGTCCCGTCGTCCTAAACTACTCACTATGCTACAATGGTCTCACTGATTGTGAATAAATCAACAATAATTCAGTTCAGCTCCACACAGAAGCACACACGACTTTTCACTGAAATATCCCCGGATTTGTCTTTCATAAAAAAAAACTATGATTGGATAATCCGATTTTTACAAAACTTACAGTGGGACTAATGATAAACCGTTAGAGTAGTAAGAAATGCGGTGACTTTTAAGACTAAGTTTACACAAATTCAAGGAAAGAAAAAATTCCCCCCAGTGCAGTATTTTACGCACAAGGACTTTTTTCCTTATTAAAATAAAAAAGCCTGAGAGACAGCTGTCAAATTGATGTGGAATAAGTTAGAATTATTCCAACGAACCAAGAGCCAAGTCAGGCATGTAGAAAGTTCTCACTTCATATCTTTACTAATTGGGTGTACGATTTCTCTACCCGCGACTGACTCTCAATTCCTTAATTTCTGAGGGGAAAAAGTTTATCAAAAAAATAAAGGAAACTTTAATTTTGCCTCCGGTAGAATCGGTTGTGATTTAAAGTCTTCCGAAATCCGAAATGCCCTCACCAAAGAAATGTGACACTTCTTTCCGCCTACGAAGAGAGTTTCAATGAGAACCGATATATTTACCGAAGTATTTTTTAAAAAAAAATCAGATGAGGCATCTGATTTCTTTTTAAAAATTACTTTATCATATTTTGAAAATAATTTGTCGGGAACCCAGGGCTCACAATGATTGCACATGTGGGCAAACATCACAGACTGTAATTTTAAATGATTGTTTTAAGATGTGATTGAATGTACAACAGACTACAGGGTGTGTCAGATCTGTTTCACAGCAGAACTGGAGTAGTAATGATGCATATCACACCGACACATATCAGACGATTTTGAAACCGTCTCTTCTGTTCTAATTCTAAAATTTATTTCTTATGTATTAGTGATTAAGGTTATTTTTTATTTTAAAAATTCCTGAGGTTGATGTGACATTTAGTTGAAATATTTGTCTGATTAGAGGGATTTGTCACTAAAATATTTCAATGGTTAAAATAATCTCAAATGCACAGAATTAATACCATTAATAACATTCATACCATCTATTACACAATTTCTGGATTTTATAACTTTTATGCAATTTTATAGGCGGGGCTAAAAAAACTCTGGGGTAAGTCAGTGTGAAAAGAAGTCATTGATTTAAACAGGTATATTCTGTTTCCAGTTTTGATTTGTCTTCCACGATTTGTTGTTGTTCCCCTGGAATGTTTTAAAAGAATAAGTTGGGAAAGGTATTCTGACATTTTTAAAATACACTTGTTATTTCTTGAGGTTAATAAGCTCAAGTTTATGTTTGAACCTAGTATACGTATTTTATACTGAAATGGACCTAAGGACTTGGGACAAATAAGACTCAGCCGAGTCTGTATACTATTAGTCGATACTCCATCAAGAGTGAATTAAAGTTTTATCCCTGCCTTCTTTCCTTCCTACCTTAGTCAAGTACGTACAGTACAGTGGAGAACTTAAACCCTTTTGGAAATAAAGAATGGATGACATGAGTTCTTTCAACATGGAATCCAACGTACACCCTTGGGACACCCATTACACGCTCCCATAATAAAAAGTTCCTTCTTTTTTTTACAGTATTACTGTATACTCCTTTTCCTCCTGCCCTTCTTCCAAGAAGCCAGAGTTCCTTCCAGGTTATCTCTTGGGAATCCAATGGCTTTTTAGCCTTGTCAAGTCCGAGGGATGTGCTTGAGTGAATTTCACCCGCAGTAGAAGTAGAACCTACAGTTGAGGGCGGCTGACCACCATAGACATCCAAAGACAGAGTCAAAAGTACGTACTACTCGGATTGGATTGCGTTGTTAATCAGTATTTGTAAAAAGAGAGAGTTCTTTAGATCTAATTTCGTAGCAAATGTCTAATTCAATCTATACAATTAATTAGTACTCTCATTAATTGAGATCCACTCTGTGCAAGGTCGGAAATCCGAGCTTCTCCCATAAAATGAAAATACACGCACTAATTGGCATGTGCAGTAAGGTATACAGTGGAATTTCTATATATCAACCTCCCCTATGTCGTACACCTCTCTCGTCCGACCAGAATGTCATGAACGCAAGAAATCCCTTTGCATATACTTCTTCGTTATTCCACTTTCTACGTATTAAACTTTCTCTTTATTGGACACGTTTTGGTGCATTTTTCGAGTTCGGTGTATAGAGAGTCCAGTGTAGTCAAACATCGTAGTGTATTTATCGTGCATGAGGTAAATAGACAACACCCATTTGGCCCAGGACATAATTTGCCTAGTGGAGGGAGGAAAAACCATTACGGGAAAAGCACATGCCATGTTGTCTCAAAACCAACCACTGCACTGCAAGCCAGGGGAATCGAACCCTACTGCAACGAAACGTCAGGGAAAAAACCGAATGCTGCGACGACTCCGACTCTCTTCTGGTATATTTTGTAATCTTATCCGAATTATATTTTTGTATTTTGAGTACGTACATATATAATCGTACGTCATCCAATCCCATGCGATGCGACATTTTTTTCCAAAACATTCAGTCCATTAAATCGTACGTAGTCTAGTGAGTTGATCTGATGAAAAAACACTTTGAACTTTTTTTGGATTGAGTGTTTGAGTTGTTTGCACGCATTGCATTACTACTGTACGTACTCTAAGAACGAGAATGAAATTGACCTGTTGGATGAGAAGGAATGAAATGGATCTGCCAGAGAAAATTTGATTTGGAAAATTGAGTAGATAGTGGTCCAATTCCATTTGAGAAAATGTAATATAAAAGAGTGCCTCGTGACCCGGCGGCGACGACGACGGCGGTTTTAGAGAAAATACAATGCTCAGAGGTTTGCCTGCTCGTCGTCTTGGAATTTCCTTAGCAATTTCCACAGCTTTTACGGCGGGCGCCGAGATGTCTTTATGTAGTTTGATCTGACAAGGGAATCATCAGTGTTGCAATGGCGCATTTCAGGTCAATTCAGCCGAAAACACTCAAGAGGTCGCCTTATGAGTCGTCCCAATGATTAAGATCGAGGTCAAACTATGAGTGAGGTAACGAATGGTAGGATTATAAGATGAGAATGAGATTGGCTGATTCGGTTTGATTTTGATGGGCAATTGTCTGACTCTCTGGAAGTAGTGCAAGCAAGATGAAAATATTTGACGCACTGACACTGCCGGTTGCATTACCTCTGTGCTAGTAACTTCCATATATGATTCACAGCCGACTTGTATTGGCATAATTCTACAAATAAAGTGCATCTAGAAACATCCAGGTATAAATTTGGTGGTAAATATACAAATTTGTCCATAAAAATGATACCTCGTTTGAATTTGATAAACACATTAATCGACATATATCGTAAGACACGTTAAATACAGCGTTGTATTTTTGGTAGTACCTCAAGACTCGAATCACCACTATTGCTACCCAAAAAATGAATTGTTTCAAATTAGATGCCCGTGTTCCAACTGAATACCACGGCAGAGTTAAACTAGATTTTTTTTAAATACACATTTCTATTAATTAAACGGATGACTGGCCTTGAGAAGTGAGAAGTTAACAGATGTGGTAAAAATAAGGCTAATATCATAAATGTAACACAAGAATTAAATTAGGGTCCTTCTTGAATAATTTTTACGAAAATTTTGATGGTGTATTTGAAATTCTAACACGATATAATGTCAAACGAAATCCGCAATCACAGATGTAAATACTCAGAAATGAATTCAATTGATTTCGGATTCAACTTCTGGTATGTACTGGGACTTCATTACATTTGATCTTAACAGTTAAAGACGTTCCTTTGTAAAAGTGCGTACGTATGGTTTTAGGTTTGCAGGACAGTGCGTATGTATATACATAAGTAAGAGTGGATTTTCTGCAAAGTTTGGTCATGTGGATTTTTTGGACTTACTTACAGTACTGCGTGTGCAATCTCTCAAGTAAACCAACAAGGACTCAAGTCCTCCGTCTTATCTTCTTTTCTCTCCAAATCAAAACTCTTGTTAAACCAGCCTCAGGATTCTAGAAGATTGAACGCAGAGATAGACACAAGGATGGACGAATATATACGGGTCTTTTTTATTTAAAGAATCACTAGGAAGATAGCATATTTATAGTATAATTTCTCCTCATTGCCAAATATCTCATCTCGTTCTATTATTTTACCAAAAAAATCGAAGAATTAGTCCTAAACAACCTAACAAGGCGTGAACTATACACCACATCCGCCCGACAATATCCCGAAGTTGGAAAATCCGTGGAAATTTAAAAAAAATACGTTCGAAATAAAAAGCGACCCCAATTTTGATTCTTGTTTTTCGGAATGTTAATTTGGACGCCCATACTCTGAAGATTTTACATTTCTCTGGATATTATAATTCTCTATAGTTTAATCATGCTGGAGCAATCCCATACAATTGACAGTCGGCATGGATTAGATATGACTGAAAATCAAAAATAAGTGCGTATAAAATCTAATACTACATCGCGGCACGGCAGCATATTTCATTGGCACTGGTGTCTGCCCCATTCATTTCTGTTTAGTGGGGATCGATAATACGACCTTGATAGGTTTTAAGAGTTTTTAGATAACATGACCCTGGGTTTTTCTCCAAATGTGGTTTTACATATCCACCGTCTCCAAAATTTCGGTGTTTATTTATTTCCGAGCAGAAAGTAAACAAACAAAAACGGGGCAGGAACGAAAAATCCGGCTTACGGATTTTTGTATACGGACAAACTAAAACGCAACCTGCATAAATGGGATTTTAATCAGTGTAACAAACTCTTTAATTATTCAGCACTCAAGTCCTTTTGATACAAATTGTAATTAACCAAAAATCACAACATTTTTTCCCATTGAGAAATTAAATTTACACTTTAGTTTAAAATATGAATATCGGGTGCAATAGATTTTCAACGGCAACATAAATAAATACTAGGATGTATGTCATCCCGTCCCGGGTACGCCACAGTAGGGCTCGCGAAGCGAAGCACTTACGCTTAACACCACACACACTACACTTTCGAAGAATAAGGATACCACCCATTTTTGAGAAACAATTCTTTAATTACATCTATTAAACTTGCTTATAGTCGTTTCGTAATATGAATTGCCATTTTTCAATTGCCATTTTTCCGGAAGAGAAAGTTTTGTCAGATCTATCGAGCAGTCTATACAGTCTTGTACTGTGTATCTATTTTGTAGACGAACAATTAAGGTTGCTTGGGGAACAAAAGAAGCTTTTCCTTGCAATATTCTAGAATGTATCTATTTTGTTTCCCCGGGCAACCTTAATTGTTTGTCAACAAATGAAAGGAAAAATTGAAAGGAAAAATTGAAAGGAAAAATGTAATCAAGTCGAATATAAGTGCTTCGCTTCGCTTCGCTCACTTCGTTCGCTACGCTTCGCTCGCCCAATCAGCACTGTAGGAAACACAAATATTTTCCCACTCATCGTGGCTAGTGACGTTGAGCCTGGACTAGAGGGCGTTGGGTCAAGTTTCACTCTTTACCGTCGAGATGGTTCATCCAAACGAATCAACGTAGTCCATGCTGACTACGAGTACTACAAAGGACTGAGTCACATGCCCCTCGGTCTCTTCACCATCATCTCTGGTTTCTTCAATGCACCCAAAGCATCCAATTGGGTTGGACGTTTGGAGACGTACAAGACAAAAGTGAATGACGCCCTCTATGCTCTGGACAATGTAACATCCAATTTTGATGCGGACTTGAAAGACCACTCCATCAAAATGTTGACTTTGGTCAAGAATTACATTGAGGCTCGAATTGAAGCCAGAGAGGTCACCAAAGAGAGTTTCCAAGCTTTTGGACAAGAAATATTTCCATTCGTGTTCAAAGGGTTAAAGGCTGCAGCGAGACTTCAGGCTGAAGCAAAAGCAAATCTCCCGGCCCTTCGTGCCCTTAAGAATGAGATGAGCCCTGATGAGTGGAGAGAGGTCTATGCAGTCATTCCCACAGTTTGGCCGGTGTCCGGAGTCAACCCGAGACAAATGATTTTGCAACAATTGATGGACAAGGACAGAATTGACACTCACATCATCCTCACTGAGAATTCTTTCTCTCATCAAGCTGCCAGGGCTTGTCTAGGACGTGTGGCGACTGACCGTGCCATGGCTCAAATCTTCTTTGGAACCGAGGTCAAGGAGAAGAGGGCCCTTAACTTTGCTCTCTCCAGCAAACCAGATCTTTTGGCGGACGCCAGTTATTTGGCCATCAAGAATGTCGTAGACTCTTTGGGTCTAAATATTGACAACAGCGAAAGCTGAAATTCATGACCATAATAAAAGCAATTAACTAACTAACAACGAGGGACCCGCGGAAGCTGGATCAGCTGAGCTCAGCTCTTAATAAAAAAATCACCAGATTGGCACACATTCACTTCATTTTTTAATTCTTCAAAATGTAATTTGTACTCTTAAAAAATAATTAAATAAAGCCACGCAAGCGTGGAACCATTGCTCAAGTACGGGTACGAGTATCTAGAAATCTCTTGAAAAATAGAAATCACAGTAAAGTAATATGTAACCATAAGAAGCGCTTCTCAAAGTGGGTTTCCATTACTATACGATGAAACGCTACTTTTAACTTCGTCCGTGAAAATGTTGGCCAGTTTCCCTAAACGCACGTGTCGAAAGAAACAAAGCCTTCCATAGAAACAAACTCCCACAAACATTTCTAGCGATTGCTTAATTAATGTTTGACAAGTGCTGCAAGTTGACCTTATTTAAATAGCAAGACGTTCGAACCGGAAGTCAAACGTTGGTTACCGACGTTGTCGGATGGAGCAGAGGGTCTCTTTATTACGTATGCCAAATTTCAAGCCAGTTACTCCAGTAAGTCGAAGGATAACCTAAGGGTTCTAGAAGACAAAAGTTAACATTTGACCATTGTCCGGTGAAGCCAAGGGACCCCTGAATAGGCATAGCAAATTTGAAGCCAATCCCTTAAGTAATGAAACCAGTAGAGACGGAAGCAAAAATAAACAATATGTTGACATTTAATTCCTGCTCCACGGTGGAACCGGAAGTGAAAAGTCAATTTGTGAGAATTTTACGGTGAACGCAAGGGCCCCCTAAATACGCATACCAAATTTCAAGCCAATCCCTTAAGTATTGAAACCAGTAGAGATGCAAGCAAAAATAAACAATATGTTGACATTTAATTTATTCTCCACGGTGGAACCCGAGGTGAAAAGTCAACTTGTGAGCAATGTCCGGTGAAGACAAGGGCCCCTTGATTACGCATGCCAGATTTGAAGCCAATCCATGCAGTAATGGAACGAATGGAGACTGAAGCGCAAATAAACCATCTATTGTCAATGTGCGTACCGCATGAGAAATTCTGAAATATCATGCATACTTTTTTGCTCCCCGCTGCTGCAACATTGAGAAAAACAGACTTCGGTGATAAAAGGTCAACGCGTAAACCTACTACGATAGCTGCTTATTTGGTCGAAAAATACCTTTTCTTTTCGCCGGTTTGACGAAACTCTAATTATTGTTGCCATCGCTTCGTAACATTTGTTATTTGGTGAGAATGTTTCGCTAGCATTATCCTAAACTCGTAAAACATACCCTCAACAGACAACCCAACAGGAAGCGCAGTGAAAAATAATTGCTGCAGTATTTTTAATGGAGCTTTAGACTGATGTTGATTTAAATACCGCTTCCTACTGGCCAGGTTAAAATAGCAAAGTACCCCTAGTATTGTCCAAATTCGTTGACCAACGAACTCGCGCGGAGCTATGACCCAAGGGTCACGCACACCAAATTTGAACTCAATCGAGAACTGCGACCAGGAGAGTGCATACAGACACACAGGACTCATCAGATCATAGCTCCAGTACTCCCGTACTTGAGCAATAAGTTAAGGTCAAGTTAAAAATCCGTTCTCAACTGTGACAAACAGAACCGAGCCGAAACAATACACTCCGGCTATTATTAGCACGAACAGAACCGAAATTATATGAACCGATCGGAGCCCATCCGAAACGATCATGTTCATTTACGATACGACGTCTCTATCATAATTGTAGGAACCGGAGCCCTCGGCGGATCGTTCACCGAATTCCTTTTATGGTATTTCTTCTATTGTTCAAACTATTGTTGAACGAGACTTGGATTGTCCTGATGATGACGAAAACTTGATTTACTCAATAAATATAAACCCAAAGAACACAATACAATTTGATTGTATTTATTGAATACTACTAATTGACTTCACAAACGAAGGACAGCTGAGCTGCCGTCAGATCCAATTCACTTTGCGTAGTAAAGTTGAATTTAGAAAATGGAATAGGGGAAAAGAACCTGGTCAGAATCTATCTATACTACGACACTATGGACACTATCTATATAGTCTATCTGGACTACTCAATCGTAATAGCTAGTTAATGTATAAGTGCATTCAAGAATACTGATGATTGATTTTTCTAGATTAATTTTTATAGTGCATTCTGATAATGATGAAAGTCAATATGAGTCGAAGCGTTTAAACACAATAAGCCTTTCTACCGGCATATCCCATGTTCGCATTTTGAAGGCAGATAGAGACTCGATATGTCTCGATCTGGCACTATACTTCCTTTGTCTAATTTATATGCCATTTGGATCAGCTAAGAACTACTACAATTTGGATGGGAATTTTATATTACAAATCCCATAGCATTTTCCATGAATAATTCTATACACATTCCGATAGACTAAAAATTATTACAAGTTTCATGAATTTTCCACAATACAAATTCCACATTTTCTATGGACGATTCAATTGACGTCATTCCAATATAATTCAATCGAAACATATAATTTGTTCTGAAGGAAAAAATGAAGCGTTCAATGTTCTACTCATGACATGCTACGTAAAGATATATATTCGAGAGTTTACTTGAATGTCAGAAGTAGAAATAGAGAACCGTTTAACAATCGGTCGATCAGAGTTACCTTGGCTCTTTTCTCCATGAAGAAAAATCCACCGATTTGACATCGAATTGGTGTAAAAGATTTGTGTACTTTGTACAAATACAATTTGTCTCGCTTTGCCCCTCCTCCTTGTATGATAGATACAAGTAACCTGTACTTGAATTGCGACGAGTATGTGTACATATTTGTCATAGCGTATGACGCAGCAATTATATTACAGTGTGCGAATAATGATAGGCCAAGCAAGAAAATAGCCATGAGTGGATAAGGACTTGCGAATCGAATTGAACAGAAGGCGGTGGTCATTGCAACTAATACAAATATAACCTCTAGGATTGGAATAATGAATTGGGCGAAGGATGTGTTGAACAAAATGCTCAGAATGTTCATTTTCCTGTACAAATCAGCACACTCCAAATTGTTTCCGGTGTTTCTGTCAAACCATTCAATGCTAAAATTTAGAAAGTAAAGACTCATATTAGAACGTATTCATATCGCAATACACATTTACTATGCAAATTATACGTACCATATTTTTCGTGCCCAAAAACTGATGCTGACGATATAAATGAAAATTTGAGCGAGATGGATATTGATGATAAGTACTCCTCTGCACAAGAAATTACATTCAATAATAGTGGAGACAAATCGAGTGAAAACATTTTGATAGATGATTGGTAAGATTGAGTAAATGTAGCAAGGTGTGTTTGGAAATATGAAAGAAATGAGTGTGAAAATCACTAAAGACACAATTGTACTACATTGTGACAAGCCGAACAATTTTTCCCGAATATTTTTGGCGCCAAAGCCCTGGCCAAGATATTTCTGCCCTGTTTAAAATAAAATATAAGTTGATTTCATATAAACGCACTAGGATATCGAAAAAAATAAGTACCTATTTCCTTGTTGAAAATGAGAATTTGATTTGTGAGGTGAAACATTTCACAACTGTAGGTGGTCATATTTAAATTGCACAGAGACGTCGTTGTAGAATACACACAGACGAGTCCATGGACTGCTACCTGCAGGAGTGCCAAGAGGTATGACATTGAGTCATGATACACTTCCATTGTCACAGGAAATCTTAACAATACAAATGAAACATGAATGTAGGAAAATATTGTATTCAACTTCACAATTATGGTTTTCAATTTCGACTTGGTAGGTATGAGTGAACTTGTGTCAGCATTCCAGTCATATGGGACTTGATATGCCTTGCAGTTAAACATGGCAAGCACATTCCAAACATTTATTTCAATTCGGGTCAACATTTTTGAAAGGGTTCCAAAATTTGTGAGCGACCTTTGTTTCTAAGAGTCTACCTAGGAATTGACGATTGTGAAGCTCGAACGAAAATATGTTTAGGAATAACACTCTTGTTCTGAAGTCTGTAATTATGTCATCTCATAATCTGGAAATATTGTGCCATTAACTCGAGTACCTATACTGTACTTATTTTAAGTACACACCTGACATTTTATTTTAATTATTTCACTTTGCAAATTCCCCATCTACGATTAATTGTTCTGTGAAAAATTTCGGCACTTGTAATTAAAACATCAATAATTATGTAATTTACTACGGCTTAGGATTGTGGTCATAGTAAGCCTGTATTATTGGTAAACTCCAAATCCATTAGAAATGCGTTCAACGTAAGGATAATTAAAAGTAAATTATTATGTGCCCATTACTACATTTTCTTCGAATGCTATTTGAATTTTCTAACAATACTTCAAGCTGAGAAGAAATAGTGCACTGTTTAAGAGCATTTGGGTCGAAGTTGCTTGTTGCTTTGGCTCTTTTCTCCCTGAAAAAAAATCCACCCATTTGACGTGAAATCGGTATCAAGGATTTTTGTACTTTTTTGGATATTATGAAATGAATTATCTATGAATATTTAGTGTTTGATGAGCGATTTAACGATAACGGGTAATCAGAGACACCTTTTCCTATGATTGAATGTTTAACGTAGAGGTGTCACTGTTCCTTTCCTAGTTTTCCTTTCTTTGCTTTGTATTTTTGAACTTAAAGTTTAGTCAGGTGATTGTGAGGGATTTTAACGTAAAGTTAACGAACTTCTGTGGAAAGTTCCACGAAGTTGACGAGTCATCGTCTTGAATGTACTCCAGTGGAGTCATTCTCTTGTGGTTTCACTTCCTTCCACGGCGTCCCCCAGTCAGGTTCAATAGATTCGCTCACACATTGTATTTTTGTGATCTGACGAAATTGTTAATTATTTGCGCACTGATTGTTTTGAAAGTTTGGAATAAATTGGTAGTAGTGCAAATCAGAGTATCAGCGCTTTACCAGTTATTTATTATGTAGTCAGTGTTACATGACAAGGTCAGGTTCACTTCATTTTTTAGTCATTCCTCCTTACATTAGAGTTCACACTGGAATAGAACTAATTGTATTCTATTCAACAACTTTGTACAAATACAATCTGTCTCATTTTCCCCCTCCTTCTTCTTTTACAATAGCAAGGGGTAACATGTACTTGAATTCAGATGAGTATGTGTACATGTTGCTCATTGCGTCGCAGCAATCAGATTAACATGAACTAATATAGTGATGCAGAGACAGATAGGCATGAATAGATAAGAAATTGTCAATCGAATGGGACAAGAGGCAGTTGTCATTGCAATTAGTGCAATTAGGACCTCTATGAATGGAATGATGAATTGGGGGAAGTGGAACGCTTCACGATTTTGCGTGTCATGGACTAGAACCTGCGCTCGGGCGGGAAGGACGAATAAAATTTGCCACGTTGTGATTAATTCTAAAAAATAACTGAAAAGCCTAATTAACTGTTGAAAGTACCATCATTTTAAACACGAGAGCGCACATAATGTTCTAAGTCCGTCAAAATTCAAAAATCAGCTACCATTCAAAACCAAATTCGACAAAACAAAAAATTCATACGTAGGTCCTCAGCACATTTGTATTACTATACATTCACATACAAAGTGCAGTGTCAGAGAAAAATGTTTGCTGGACACTCACCACCACTTCCACCGCCAGAACGAACAGAACGATTACGAACAAAATTTAATCCGTATAGAAAGCCGAAAAGACCTTCCGAAAATACTGGTGAGTCTGGACCGGAATCTCAAAAAGTAAGAAGAATTGACCATGAGAACTACACGACACGCGAAACTGACAATCCAGAGAATCCTTCCCACCCATCACTAAAATCAATCGAAAAACTCATAACTGATTGCCACAAAGAAAGTCAAAATGAGCTAAAGAATGTCACAGAAAAGTTGATTCCAAGAATTGGTAAATTAGAAGCAACAACCGAAAGACAGAGCAGGACAATCGACCGCATGCAGAATACGATCACTCAATTAGAGCTTGAGACGAGGAAGCGGAATTTGATTTTGAGTAATCTAGAAGAATGGGCAACTGAAAATTTAAATGGCGAACTTGAGAAAGAAATCAACCGAATCCTGCATGAAGAACTTGAAATCCCAACGTACATCAATATCGACACTGCTAACAGAATTCCTCCAGGCCCCATGCGACCTAATCAAACTCGCCCACGACCTGTCAAAATCAAGATGTGCCTTGACTCACACCGCAACAGAGTACTTGCTAGCAAAACGCTATTCAGAAACAAAAATATTCCTCTCTTTCTCAACGCTGACCTGCCGCCATCAATGAAACGTGACCAAGATTTGGTTAGAATGAAGGGGAAAGAAGCCCGTGACCAAGGTCAGACGGTTCAACTACTCGGGAATCACATACGAATTGACGGACAACTCTTTAAGGCGGCTGACAATGTTCTTGTCCCAGTTACTGAATACCAAGGCTCCGGGAGACATCAAACCGACGACCGTGAGAGACAAGGAAGCAACCCGAACGGAAACAACTTCCCCGAACTCCCACCACCACCCCGTTCCCCACCCCGAACCAGAAGACACAGCCATGACCAAACCGTTCACCCAAGAAACAACCCACCCCCACGCAGCCCACCCCGTAGCAGCAGACAACCGAACCCTCCCAATCAAAATATTCTGACCGCGGAAGGATCGAGCACCAGGAATCCACCGGAAAATCCCTCAACACAACAAAACATGGACAACTCCGAATGAGAATCTGGCAGCCCACATCTTCAGCATCGAAAATCTTCAGTGAGTAATTATACAATAAATGGATTTAAAATATGTTATTATAATGTAAATGGTATGGCCAAGCAGAATTTTGACTTTTACGATGACGTCTTAAATACGAATTCGGATATTTTTTGTTTCAGTGAAACATTTTTGACATATAAATTTAAAAACCACGAAATTCTAAAACACTACCACATTTGGGAACCAAAAAATCCAAAATCAAAAAAATCAAAAAGAGGTAGACCATCAGGTGGAATGATAATTGGATGCAAAAAAGAGATACAAAATAAATTATGTATTATAGATTCTGAACGATTGGCTATGTATTTCAGTCTTGAATTATATGAAGTGAAATACATACTAGTCTTCGCCTATGTCCCACCGAACGCACTAATTTCAAAAAATTTAGAGAATCTTTTTGCTAAATTCCACAACTTATCTCACAGAAATCCAAATATCATTCTAATGGGGGATTTAAACGGTAGAATCGGTGATTTTGACCTGTACGCAGATAGGAGAAACTCGCAGGATCGTATAGTGAACAAAGCGGGTAAAATACTAATTGACGAAATTTCACGCCTAGGGCTACGATTAGCAAACGGAAACATTTCGGGTGACAACTTGGGTGATTTCACATTTCACCATAACAATGACAAGGGACAAAGTACGGTTGACCTCTGTCTTTACACTGACGAATGCGACGAACACATACTAGATTTTCAAATAGAAGAGTGCACGCACTCGGATCACTTCCCAGTGTCTCTAATCCTCAAACGACCGATAGACGAATCTATTCTTCTATCTAATTCTTCTTCAAACTTTAGACAGGAATACCAAAATGAGAAATTCAATTATAACGGCAGGGAAGTTAACATTAACTCATACTTAGAAGAACTTGACAAACTGACAATTGACATTGATGTTAACGACCTTAACGAAACTGACTACCAACTACACCAAGCAATCCACACAGCAGCGGTATCAAACAAAATTGTACATCCTACAACAATTGGACAAAAAAACAAACAAAGAACTAACCGTAACCCTATGTGGCGTAAATGGTTTGATATCGACTGCAAAAATTTGAAAACGAGAAAGAAATGGGCCCTAAGACGAGCAAAGAAGAGACAAGGTACCTTCACTGACTACAAAAAGACTAACACAGAGTACAAACAAATGTGCAGTGACAAAAAAGACGCTGACCAGAAAGAAACAATCAAAACACTTAACAACCACAAAACGAGCAGGGAATTTTGGGAGGCAATGCGGAGTTTAAAAGGTAGAAAAAACCACCGCACGAACACAATCAAACAAGAGACCTGGGCAAAACACTACAATGAACTCTACGACGAACCAAGTTTAACAATCATTCCCCAGGAACGAGCTGAAGACGATAACCCAGCAGTTACGGACAACTCAATTTTTGACGAGCCAATTTCGACGCTGGAACTGGA
>JAQGCB010001119.1:0-16103 GCA_034698835.1 Protaphorura tricampata | reverse complement strand
TCTTTATATGTGCGAGTTTCTCATTGTCATAAAATGTCAACATCAGAATCGAATCGCTACTAATTCCTGGTCAGCAATTTCTCGCACACAAATGAATACAATTTCACAACAACTCTTTTGTACCGCTGCAATTAATATAAAGTGCAGTGTCAAAATTCCAAAGCGTTTGCACTATGTTAATGTTTTGGAGACTGGAATGCCTTCCTCTGATTACAAGAAAATGATTTCCAGTAAATAGCACAGGAAAATGTAAGAAAGAATGGATTAACGGATGATGAAAAACGAATCATTCTCTGATAATTTAAACCAGATCAGCCTAGGTATTCAGTATTTCTGATAGATGTCAAGTCAATTTTCAAATCTTTTATCCCAAAGCAAAACAAATGCAAGAACGGTCATTATTTCAGTAGCTTTGCGGTGACATATGGAGTAGTGTTCACCGGGTCCTTAGTCTCTTTAGACATCGGAGGTTATAGGAATTTCATTTGTACCAGAATAGGTATACATATCTTGGCAAAACTTCAACTCCTCCTAATTCCGAACTCCCAGAAACAGTTTCGAACTGCCCAGAAATCAATTTTATTTGATCATGCGTTTTATGCATAATATGCTACGCACTGTAAACTATTTACAGAAGGGTATACGAGAGCATATAGATTATTTTAACATTTTCTCCTTGTGGACGCCAACAGAGAGTCCTTGATTATTGTAATTTGAGAGAATGGCCCCGAGGGAATTTAAGTTGATTCTGTTGGATGGGTGGACAGCATGCATGCATTCAGGCAGAAGATATCCCTCAGGATACACACCTGAGATTGAAGACGACGTTACGTATAATATAATGTTATACCTGTGCGTAATGAATATCGTATGTACGTACCTTGTAAATAAAAATGTGTACAGTAGAGTATAACCATACAACTTTGACTGGATCTTCTCATCATCAGTGTACCTGAATTTACCTCACCTGTACACATCATACAATGTAAAGATATACAGTTTGTTGAGTGTGAGTTCAAATAAATTCTTCCCCCGAACGAAACAATCATTCGCATTCCACCTCATCTCATCATCTCGATCCATTCCATTCCACCATCCTCCAAAACTCCATTCCCTGTCCAACCCTTTATTTCTAATCTAACTCAAATTATCTCCTGTATTATTATCTTTTGAAACATTCGGGACTCTTCAATGTACGTACTATATACAAACACCACAATAAATATCCTATCCCATATACTGTCCATGCCATGGTTATATTGTTTGCCCATCCTCCATTAAATTAATTTGGAATGGGGAATGCAAGGCAAAATGTAAATGCAAATGCAGGGCAGTGCAAAATGTGCTTTGTCCTTGTCGTCACATAAATTCCATTCCATTTTGTGGTCGTAGACCGTACATTGTAGACGAACTTTGCAAGGTAAAGATTTGCACGTGTCTGACGTAACGTCTAATAAGACATTTGTAGAAAAAATGCGTTAGGAATTCTTGTCTCTTTGCTTAAAACCAATCACCTGATCTTTAAAATAATATCTTGTGATTCATTAACTAAATACATTAATTGACATTCATCATTGAGGTATGACCAGACGTCACTGCGCATTATACGTAGAACATAGAACACCCGGGAAGGCACCCCTAGTAGTATTTGAGATTTTTACTATTTGCTACAAATTATATTTCTCGTCGCACAGGAACGAACGTAACGTACGATACCTTATCGTAAGGCGCGTATAGTATTCGAGGATTTCAAGATAAAATAATCCCATAAAAAATCATGTATGTTAGAATGAATGGGTTCAGAGACAAGGACCCATCTTGGCTGAGGTATTTATGTTTGGAAGGACGGGACGGGATGTACGTGAAGGAAAATGAAGGAGAAAAAAGGGAATCCTTAAGATGCCAGGCTTCGGGTTTCTTCCATTCCATTCCATGGCAGTGGATTGGATTGGATTTTTTGGTCCATTGTTGTTGTCAAGGAAGGAAGGAAGGAAGAAGGGGGAGGATGCTGGAATCAAAGGGTGTTCAACAAAGACCCCGGACTTGGTTGGATGAGGAGGCTGAGCCCTCAAGGGACTTAAGGACCTAGATGAAGAAAAATCCGATTTTCTTACTCACCAGTGCATCGTACTCTTATTTTGAGGTACTTCCATGAGCCAAGATGCCTCATTTTATATGTTAAACTCGGCTCTTAAAATCTTGTACTTTAGTAGGGTTCGATTTCTTTTGGGCTTAAACGGACTTTTGATATTCAATTTCCTCCCACACCAAATGATGTAGATTTACCATAAGTTTTGCCACACATCGTGCGACAAAAATGACCTATTCGGAAACCTTAGTGATTTTTTAAAATCCGCTACTATACCATCGGTCTCAAATAAATTTTTGACCAGGCTTTTCTCCTCGGGAGTTTTTCCTGCTACCGGGGTACATCCAAATGGAATGCTTTCACTCGGAAAAGTATAGTTTTGCATGCAAGAACTACGAAAACGCACACCTTTACCACCAAAGATACTCAATGTAATCTAATCGTGATGAATAATTTACCCGGAAAAACTAATATTAATAGTTCATTTTCAATTTTTCACACCCTGCAAACTTTCTTTCCCCGGAGCATAGGAAAGAAAGGATAGACAATTTAGGGTTCATGGCCCATCTGCGGAATTCTTGGAGTATTTGGTGTCCATCTGGTACAATCGACCGGCAAGGACGCTGAGCTGTAGACTGTAGATTGATTGTTGTCACATAAGCATAGCAATATCATTCAACGTGTGTATATTCTTCCAAATCTAAACAATCTTGAAGTTTCTTATGGGTGTGGACTGTGGACCTCATGTACTTGTTACTTGGTCCATGGAATAGAAATGCACTGCCAATACTGCCGCCGCCGGCCGGCAGACCATCTACACGTTTGTCTACTTGTACAGTACGTAGTATCGTCTAATGTTGAAAAATTTAAAAAAAATATATACTACAATAATAATAACGCATGCATAGTGATGGTATAGTGAAGGAAGGGGGTAAAGCGTGACTTGAGGCAAAAGAAACCCAAGACAAGTATTTTGTTGGGATGTGGTGGATGTTAGATTGGACATAGAACTTTTTAAAAGAGGACCAGGTTTTGGGATGTAGACTCGTATTTCGTATATACTTGTTGTAGTAGTAATGTGGATGTGGATGGTTAGTGCCAGAGGGCAAGTAAATTCCTCAGGAGTTGCAGTCAGCAGTAACAACCACCACCACTATGCACTACACTAACTGAGAGAGACCACTATTGCATTGGATTGAACCAAAAAAAATATACATACAAGTGGTACCTTTTGCCTTATATTTCCCCTTTACTTCATTATGGCCCCAAAAAGTTTGTTGTCTTTCAAACAATCATCATACTAAAACCAATTCCATTCCCTACTCAGAGTTGCGTGGGCACACAACGACAAGTCACACAGATTCAGAGATGTAACAAGAAACGTGTCCTGTGAAACATTTGATTCAAAAGAAAAAATAAGTAGAAATAATCTCTGTCTCAATATTATTTTAGATATTTTTGTGTTAGAAAGGAATTTGTAGCACGAAACGAAACGTGGTTGTGCAAATAGGGAGGAATTCGCAAAGTTCAATTTCACATGCATTGCATTCCAAGTACACAACATTGTTGTATTGTTCAGCAAAAGTTTTGATATCTCCGCCGACGCATCGCATCCAAATCTGAATAATTTACAAATTCAGTTATTCAACCTCACGATTTAATAAGAAAAGAATTAATTTTTGGGAGTTAAGTTTTTATATGTGAAGTCAAGTCAAGGTGAATTGTTGCACGAACGAACGAACGACGGACGGATTTGTTCGCGGAAAAATTTTCTCATACCGGATTTGCCAAAGTACAAAAGAATCACAATTTGGAATATTAATAAAAACTTTTACGCCTGCATCATCGGCACTGTACGTACTGGGAAACTTGTTGAATGGATTTATGATTATGACTGACTACATTTAAGTTGTATTTTGTATTCATTGTGAGTAAATGAGACGTGGATTTTGTACTCCTACTCTTACCACTTACTGTTAAAAGTTTTTTGGGTTTGGTTGATCAGTTAGTGAGTGGAATGTGCTTCCTTACAGTCGCATCGCTCCCTTGTTGTTTCGTCACATTGAAAAATGATTAGTTCTTCAGTCCATACATACATGTCATAGTTTGGAATGGAAAAATCTTGTTGGTGTTGATTGTTAAAGAGGAGAAGGAATAAAATCAAGTGAACAGGATTCTTCGACAGTATACAGAAAAATTACAGAAAAGATAAGTGGGCACATAGGAATTACTACTACAAAAAACTACAACTACAACAACTTTATATGAACGAACACACATGCATGCACTTGTGTGTGCAAAATATTATGTGAACAAAAAGTGTTCTAGCAAGACTTGCTTTAATATAATTTGCAAACAAGTCATCTCGTCAGTAGTCGTATCGTAGTAGCGATAGTAGTAGTAAAGTGCATTCAATTTGCAATGAGGTGACCGAGTGAAACAACTCAGCGTACAAGATACAAGACACCACGTACGAAAAAAACCAAAATATTCAAAATTAACTGCATAAAATGTAATTTTACATGAAAAATAAGTACTGGAAAATAAAATAGTTGCAGTTACTTGACTTGACACACCTTTCTTTACACTTTGCACGATTATTTGCGTTCCGTGCGTGTCTCAAATGTGCGTGAGACTTTAGTGTCCGTGCGTGCCTACATGGATGAGAAAGTGAAGTTAATGTTCCATTCTTGCATTGCATTTCCATTTGCATTCGTTGGAAAAAGTTTTTGACAGATTTTTAATTAATGATAATTAAAAGATTGCTTCAAGTCCTAATTTCAAATCATTGTTGGGTGGAATACTAATTGTGTACACACTGATATGGAATCGTGCACCCCTGCCTATGTACCCATATAATATGTCATACCGGTCATGTCATAAAATGATTGGATGTAGTGGCAAGTGAAAGTGTTGTTTTTGAGTCTGTTATTATAATCTTGGAATGTGTATCATGTCATGTCTAGTGTGAAATTCCTTTGATGTGACGGACATTGGACAGTGCGGTGACGTGGAAATTATAGTTTGAGAATTTGCAGGAATTTTTGTGTTTATTAATTAATTTTTGGGAATGGTGTGTTATTATTATTACTCTGTTGTTGAAAGTGTTAGTGTTTATTCCTTGCCGACAATTGGAACAAATGCTCGCTGTCGATCTCGAACGAATGCCAATGAGGAAATCTAAATTGAGATTCGAGGATGACGGTGAGATTATTTCTATTTCAGTTAGTGTATGCAAATTTTGTGACACCCACTACGCCAACTAACCCAAGGCTCAATTTAATCTAAACCTAATGTCAGACTTTGTTTACATTTCAACCAATTTCTGTTTACACATGTTTTGTTGTAAATATTTTCTTATCGGGCGACGGCAGGCAGGCTATCTATGATGTCCGTGTTTAGAAATCAGAATCATGTCCAACCCGTGCAATTCCAATCAGTCGACTATAAATCAGGAATACTTCCACGCTTTCACCAAAACAGTTACGGGGATGGCGCATATTTGGCATCTTCAAACTTTTCGGTTAAAATTTTTTTTTTGTTAGGGGTTTAGTCCTTCTGGTTGACATTAAATAGATTTTATGCAGTTTTTCTAGCCGGGGTTACTTTCTAAACATTGAAAGCCGAATTTTCATGTTGCCTGCGACATGTGGTACACACTCGTCATTGCCTTCATACGGTAGTTTGCACTAGACATTCCATTCGACTCAATTTGCTGATTTTGTTGTTTGATTTGGATTTATCGGGCAGTGACAGGACAGAGTGCGTGAGCACTTATGTTATGTTATGTTTTGCACAGTAATTTCGCTTTGCACTGTAATTGTAAACAAAAGTTTGAAGTGGGTAACTTCAAAACGTGAATTCCTAGATGAAAATTGATACGAGTGTATTTGCAGTATTTACGTTGAGTTGCGTTGCCTGCAAACTTTTCAAATTTTTGCTCTGCCCTGTAATTGTAAACAAGTGTATGGTATGCTTGCAAAAGTTCCGACGAAAACAATGAGTAATCTCATAGTTTAAGATGTAACCGTAGTCCAGATGCTAAGCAATATTTCGGTGCAAAGTCTGCACTCTGTACTAAGAACTACTGGAAAGTGGGTACGTCATTGGAATTCAGACATTCCAGTAGTCAGAACAGTCCGACACCTACACTAGTAAGAGGCTCAAGTGGAATAAATTATCCTCCCTTCAATTAAAATAAAATAAATTACTGTGGCGTTAATACAATAAATTGCTACGCTGCTTATCATTACTATTAATATTAGATACATTATACTATAATTCTTTTTGCATTATTCAGTCCGATTTCGACGGATAAACCGTATACTGTTAGTTTCAGTATACTCTTATTTTCAAACACATTTTTAACGAGTCTTTTCTGTCAGTTAAACCAAGAATTATGGTTCACATAAAAAACCAAGTAACAAGGAAAGCGAATAAATAATGCAAATAATCATTGAACATCTTCATCTGTGAGTCGAGTGCGTGAGTAATCCAAATTATAAATTATGAGAACTCAAGGTTATTTTGTTTTGCTCATAAGGAATTTTGCTAGAAACGTTTGATAGATTCCAAGCTGTTCATGAACAAGAAATTGTTGACTGCTTGAGTGAGAATCGGTACAGAATTGTTTCATTTCAATTCACAACTGAATGCGTCTCTGGAATGTTACACAAATTAAACTCAAGTACACGACGGGTCGGTATAATTGCTAAAAACAATGACTGAGATTTACAAGTATGTATGCATATACACAAGAATGTCAAAGACAAAGGGAAGGAATTCCATACAAACATAATTAGGGCAGAGCGTGGCTTGTCATTTAATACTGAGCACGGCTCTGTGGCGGCGGCATAAAAAAAAACTGTTAAGCCAAATTCCGTAGTAGTTATACGACTATGACTATGTATTTGACTTCATTCAAAAAAAAAAGTTAAATATTGCAACGCAATAATGCGTGCAAACATAATTTTGTGCTCATTCATTATTCATTATTATATTTTTTTGATGATGAGTGGCTCACATTCCATTCCCATATAAAGTCTTCACCGCACGACCACCTTCCCATGTAATATGAATGGAATGAGTTATTTCATTGTACCACACAGTTGTTTAAATGGAAATGTGGTAACTTATAAGTAAATGTTAATATGTTGACGTGAGTGTAATGAATGTGGTTAAGGAAAGGAATGTAAAGTGGTAATGGTAAAGAGCATAATAATAAAAAGAGAATTCATGTGTGTTTCGTTTCATCCATAAAAAAAAGTATAATTCAAGTGTGCCTTATGTGGAGTAGAAGTTGAAGTAATGGGAAGGATTGCGGATTCATTTTGTCTTTTGGTTTTGGTCGTGAAAAAAAAATCAGTGGCCATGAAATTGTTTGTCTGTGTATAGTTTTGTTGGTTGACGATACAATGTTTATGTTAAACTAAACTGCACTTGTTTTTCTACTTTAGTAATGTAAGTAAGTATGACAGAAATGGAAATCTCTTCCCCCCTTTTTAGGTGTTAAGTTCAGACAGATTTGATAAATAATTGTGTTCATTTGTCTGTCATTGTCTGTCATTGTTGTATTGTGGCCATTTTAGTATAAATAATATGATTAAAATGTAATTTGTTGATATTAATTTTCAGGGTTGAATAATGGGGAGATTGCGTCATTATGCGAAGCGGGATTGTTGACGGATTGAGTGTGAATGTGACGGTAGAGTTGCTCACGGGGGAAACAATTTTCATCTCTACTGTCGAGGTAATTTTTTGATTATTCAAAAATTTTGTGAAAGATGCAGTGTGTACAATATTGCTGTATCCATATTCCTTGAATAATATTCTCCTTGAATACAACTTTCTCCATAAATAGTTAAAACCCTCCAACAGATCACCTGCAAATAATGGTTGGGTTCCCGCTGATGTGCACAAGCTCAGGCACTCTAATAGATTTCATCAAACCAATTTCTTGTGGTAATTCGTTGTAAGGTCGTAATATAGGGAATTAATACGCATACTATTTTCTAAGAATGTTTGTGACCTTGCTATTTTGTCAGGGTGAAAGCACTATGAGGAAGTCCTGAGAAGTGGTAGCAGAAAAGGTCTTCTTGTACATAATTTTCCCTAATACTATAATAGATGTTAAACTTTTGAACAAAAATCCCAATGTTCAAATGTTTGCTTTCTCCAGCATTTCAGAGAAAGTTCAGGAAATTGAGCTTTATTTCAAGAGCATTCCACTCAATTCACCTCACTCTAGTTTTAAATCGTTTTAAAGTTAATTAAATTTTCATCGTAACAACCAAGTATTTACCCTAATGATATGTGCGTATCCCACAACAGGATAGGAAAATCAGTGCAGGTGGCCCATTAGACTGATGTATAAAATATTAAACAATTCCCACTACCTCAAGGCTGGGTTACTTTAAAAAATGTGGAATCAATTAAGGGGAATTTCAATCATTGAAATGCATTGTAACAAACTTTCAACAGATGTCGAATGGTAGATTCATTCTAAATTAGAAGTAAACACTGTAATTGTGAATTACAACCATTGCATTTATCCACCTAATGACTGAATGATAATTATGAGTTTTTCTTCCGTCGTCGTCATTATGATTGGCAGGAATGCTTCTGAAATTGATTTCGTACACTAGACCAGTAGCCAGAGTCGCTTTGTAATTGTAAACCCAACGAACCCATCAGAATTCTAATATTTTATGCACATGAACATCCTCATCTTTATTAGCTCCTACTAATTATTAATAATCTTAAGATTCGCCTCAGATTAATTAGCATGAGGAATACGTACCTCTTCTGCTATAGTGGTAGTGGTACGCACTTTCGACTGGTAGTCGCGCTGCCCAGCAAGCATTGCCTTACTAGCGGGGTGCCACACGCCATGGCTAATTGTAAATCGTTCTTTGGAATGTAAGGATGATTTAATGGTCAGATTATGCATTCATGGAGCATAGCCTCAGTGAAATGTTGTGTTGTGAATTAGTGAGCAATTAGGGAGGAAAAGGAAGGACGGTCATTAATTGCTCAAGGTGTGAATTGTTAATTTTTTTTCTTCTTGTACTTTGTACCATCATAGGGGAAGACGACGACATGCAGTGCAATTTGGTCTCGAATCGAAGGAGAGTTGGGAGCACGCGGAGTTGTCCAGCCAAACATTTTTGGTTTAGCCGTCCAAACTGGTATGTAAAAATCTTTATACTGGTGTGGTTCAGATTAAAAAAGTCACTTGACACCAGTCGTCCCAGTCCAGCGCATTCCTCTTATGACTTTTTAATGAGGATGACTTGTCCAACTTAGAATTTAAATTTGCAGTTTCAACGATAAAAACAGTCAGACTTTTTTGTACTTGTCGCAGGTAACATGAACGCATCAGAATTAGAAAACTTAAATTCCGTTGTTCAAATACAAAGTTTACGATTTGGTCAAATCATTAGCAAATACTACAACCCTGGAAATCATTATTGGAGATCATTTGCTCATACCAAAATTTCTTCCCTAGGGTTTCATACTTCATTCAAGTCAATAAAAGGCATAGATTTTTCTAATGATTCTATTCATACAGATCAATTTCAGTGCTTACGGTTTTCTAATGTATTTTTATTAAGTATTTTTTTGAAATCAAATGAGAGACATAAATTGTGAATAACGAACAACCATATTTTGTGTTTCCTGCTAAATGATTTTAAGCGTTTGACCTGTTGCCTGCGACACACCCACAACATTATGCCTATCCAGGTGGAAATGAATTGGAATGCTAACGACGACAAGTCACCTTGAAAGAATCTTCTTTCTTTCTTAACGCCCTTGTCCACGCATTTTATTTGAATTTTGTTAACGTGTTTGTGTATAATAATATTTAAGTTTAACATTAGTCAGGAATTTTTAAGAGATGGAAGGCAGACAAAGTATAGGTTAACCTTTTCCCTTTACGTTTATGTGTACCTTTCTTCAGAGGAGACAGGAGAGTACTTATGAGATTTAAATTGCACCTTTGTGTTATTTTTTTTTGCCCAAAAACTACAGGCTCCGACTTCGTATTCGTCGATCCTTCGGCCAAGGTGTCCAAATATTTTCCCAAGGAGTGGAAGTCTACCCCTGGTTCCATCAGTAATGTAAGTAAAATCTAACCTTTGTGTACCTCATCCTCACGATTCTTCTCTCATCCTAATATTCGCATCCGGTCAGAATCCTCATAAGGACCTCTGACCTTCCACTTATTGACCAATTTGAGTACCCTTACTCTATCTGGCCATGGTCCGTAGACCAATAAGGAACAATGAGGTGTACCTGTCTTATAAAAATATTTGAACAACACGTGACGTGAGACGTATGAATTGAATTAAGGTGATTTGTGGGTTTCTCTCTTATGTCTTGATGGCATTCTACCATTTCCTGTCAATCGCGTGACATTGGTCAGTCCCGCTCAAAAAGTAATCTTCATTAAGGAAAGGTTAAGAAAACAACATTCTTTCGAAACGAGAAATTCAGTTTTATGTAATTACGTCGCCACAATTTTTTAGTGGGACCTGCATCTGTATCACCTTCACATTCTCTCGTGATTAGTGCAGCTCATTTGATATACTCTAAAGGAATTTAAATTAAAATGGCAATATATATGATCCCAGCTCTTTTGCGTTTTATGTATTTAATGGCCGATTCATAATGTCCGTAATCTTTTAATCAAATTCACTATTTCATTTATTCATCACATCACCTATAAAAATAGGCTGCACGGCATTCCGTCCGTGTAATATAATAGAAATATCTTCATGAGTTTCCCACTCCAATTTTATTCCATTCAATTCAATTCCTAGAGATTAAGGCAACCATTGGAGATCCATAGAATTGGAAATTCTATTTTCCACATTTAACAGGTCAGCATTGCATTTTTCCACGACATCGACGTCGACATCCGTATTGTATCAAAAAAATGCATTGTATTATTTGTATTGCATTGCATACAGGAAGGGACTCCATTGTGTGCAGTGCAAGAAAGGAATGTGAGTCCAATGAAATGAATTGAAATGTGCCTTTATAGTTACTTTTGTTCGTTTTGTGAATCGTAGAAAGTGTTATGAACGGTCATCCTATCCAGGCTATACTAGAAACTAGATTCTACTAGATTTCATAGGAAACAATAATTGTTTTGGAGGAAATCGGACGAAAAATGACTACAAAAGACTACGGTTACGATTGACGCAGACATGGACATGACATGGACGCTATTCGTTCGTCCCAGAATTCTAGCTTGTAGGTTTTCCAGCATTAGTGTGTTTCATCCTAGTATAGATGTAATTCCTTAGGTCAGAATTGAGAACAACATAATGTGTGCTCTACAAAATCGCAAATTAAAAAGGGTCTAGACTTTGTACATTGAAAGCTTCCACCTTCGGGGTTCGTTCTTCGACGAAATGTGAAATCCGACCATCAATGCTTTCTCCATGTTTTCGTGAAGGTCTGGTCGTTTAATACAGGTTTCAAGTAAAAATCAATGGCATTTCATTGGTGGCAATAATACATTGTTGTGTTACACACATGCTTCACACTTGCGTCATTTTTATGGCACCTTGCATTCCATTCCTTAAGCCGTAATGATCCATAACGTTTTTTTCTCTACCGCTATCTTCTGTACTCACTGCCCATCGTCTCGTCAGTGAAATTTTTTTGAAGGACGTGCCCCTGAAGAAAAAAAAAGAAGTGAACTTTTAGGTAGGAATATTTTCTATCTAACCCAGCTAACTATCTCCGCCCACTTAAACTTTTCCCTCGCAATGCACCTGGTCGGCCTGGCAGTGGCATGGCAGGTAGACCTTTTCAAACCATTTATTTATAAAGTTGAATTTTTCCGAATTCTTTTGAGACCATGTAGCTGTGTAGCCATGTAGAGAAGTAGACACCCTGCCACTCATATATTTTCCATGTCTACCTCTCTACAATGCATTGCTGGAAATAAAAATTTGAGATGGGCAAGATTTACGAATCGAGACCCCCTGCGAGTACAATTTACTACGCGACCTTTCTCCCCGTGGCCGTAACTCTCCGTGGCACGCATGATGCCTGGCTGCGTATTCTTAATCATTGTATGTGTTACGGGAAATTCATAGGATTTAAATGAGACCAAAGTATTTTTCTCAGTTATTTAAATGTCATTGGCAGAAACTTCTTCATTTTACAATTTGAGTTCATCCTCCAGGTTACGAGCCGAAATCATTATACCGTTTTATGTATGTCAGAATGAAATTACTTGATAGTTTAATACATTAAGTTTCGATTACAAAAGTTAACATTAGCGATCGACACAGACCACTAATTTTATAAGCTGGACTTGGTCATTTAAGAAATACCCGCAACATATAAATATTTCATGGTTCCCTGTCTTAAATCTCAAGAATTTCCCCCAATTTTCCTGCCATCCTCAGAATGTAGTAATGTAATAATCATGCATCTTTTCTAACTTTTCTCTGATTTTTTTTTATCTACTCGAAATTACTCCAGATTAGATGTGTTATTATTATTGGATGTCGTGTCGTGTCATGTCATGTTGGGCTTTTGTCAGTTTCTGTCTCCCTTTCTTTTAAACAGTACGTATTGTGCGTTGCGCACGTAGGTAAAAAATTGAAGTTTTTTAAGATCTAACGCACTGTGCAAGTACCATGCTACTACGTGATAGCATTGCCTTTCACAAATAACCGTACTAAATGGATGAAAAATGAGAATTTGATTTTTTTTTATAAATCTTGAAATTCTCATGTGTTGTATGTTATGTTTAGTTTGTACTATGTATAGGGTTGCATTGCGTATGCGTATACGCGTAGGGATGCTACTAAGATGAGATGAAAGTCTTCTTCTTTTTCCAACGTTGAGATTCATGCATAGTAATTTTCTCAGCGAGACACATTCTTTGAAAAGACTCTGGTACAACAATATAAGGAGGTTGGGCACAAGACATGGCCTGGCCATGACATAAACTGGCTTTTGGCTTTTTTTTCTTCTTCTTTTTTACTAGATTGTAAGATGTACATTGTTGGAAGATACATACATACATGCATACATACATACATAGTATGCCTGGTATGTTAGAAGAACGAATTTTAATGGGACTTTCATCTCCTTCCAGCCTCCAGTGGTGATCTTTGTTAGGTTCACAATTTATTTGAGCAGCATCCCCCCGTGCTGGTAACAAAATGCATGCACAAGATGTGTGTGTGTGTGTATGTAGAATGCAACATCATTCCACGCATCCACATCAGAATCTCATTCTCATTCCATTTTTTTACAAGAAGAACCAAAAGGCAAAAGGATTGTGACAGTGCAGTGGATCCTCTTTTTACAATAATGGAGTGTGTTCATATATGCTAGTTTAGTTAGCATATTATGTGTGTGTATTTCCATTGCGTGTAGTAAGTAAAGGTATGTAGGTACGTATAAAATCTGTCAAAGATGAGTTGAGAGTTGTTTGGTTTGAAATTTTTTTGATGAAGATGAAGGTGCTTGAAGCTAATTCTTGAATTATATTGCTCGCCATTAAACGAGATTACCTTGAATTATGTGCAAGAATATGTACACACACACACATGAATTGATTTGATTTGATTTGAGAGAACTTTTTATCACCTCTTTAATTAATTGTACATTTTGATTCGTGCGAACATGAGTCGAATTGATTTCGAGAGACAATTTTATAACCTTTTTTAATTAATTGAATGTTTTAATCCACAAACAATCAGATCATGATGTTGTAATATGCAAAGAAAAATGCTCGAGTACTAAAACTTCCTATCTTTACCGTGAGGAATGAATGTTTCTGGAATTTTGAATCTTCTGAGCCGGTTTTTATTTGCAAGGAAAAGTAATAAAGATATAATGAAGAATAATTTTTCACTGAAAGGATTAATTGTCAGAATCTGAATCTGATCCTTCCTTCTTAAGTTTAAGTACCCCGAAGCTGTTCATGTATCAAATTTTCCTTTTCCTTGTAAATTGCAAGAAAATTCTTGAATGAGTTTTTTTTTGTGTTTTAAGTGCCTGATTAAATCTCTTACATGCATACTTATGAATGCACACTGCCTGCAAACCCTCTCCTGAATCAAAAAGTTGTTTTGCTCAGAGCTCAACACGTTATTTTTGCATCACTTGCGCTTCCAGCAATATCATGAGATGTGATAACATAACATACCAGACATTTACACAGGCCGGCCGTTTTTATTCAGTCAGTCTGCTTTGTTGCCCAACAACAACTCTTTTGGATGAGATTTGCAATGCTAATGAGAAAATTTTTGTGGCGGTGGTTAAAATTTCGCAATCTCTCAAAAACTCACGTCCTCGTATAACTTCATACATACATGAATGAACGAAGGAATGTTGAAGTGACTCAACCCCCGTCATCCGGTGGTAATATATTTCCTCGATTTTATTTAAATTAGTAGTTCAGAAGAGCATCCCAGCGCAATATAAAATACAATCATGCCATGCTCATGCATGATATCCCGGCTGCTGCTATATGCTGTGGGAAATTAACATGGAAAAATATTTTCCGCTTCCAGCCAAAACTGCCAAAACCTTGCAGGGTGGTAGGATTTCTTTTAAATATTTTTTTTAATTCCATGTTTCCACTTTATCCACATGTTCGTTGAATTCGTTGGAATGCAAAATACGTATACAATTATTGTTAAAAAGTTAAAATGTATCATGTGGTGTGGTAAGAGTCAAGTAAAATAAATTGAATATTTTCTCATGGAAATAAATGGCATGTCCGGTGCGGTGTGGCTGGCTGGCAGTTTTAGTTTTAGTTGGTGAGTACATATAGGTAATACAACGTTTGGTTCACACAAACTAGCAACTAGCACCTTCCTTAAAAATGCGTGGGGAATTTATGTTTGTTCAGAAAAAAACAATGAAAAAAAAAACTGGCAATAATAATGGAAAGGAATGTCGGTGTAAAATATGTTTGGTTTGAGCAAACTTTTACGTTATACGGACGTACATTATAACAATATTAGGGTTCGGCTGCCCTAGGTTTGGAGAATGAAGGGATTCAAGGTGAGGTGATGGGCTCAGGTGTGTTCAAAAAAAATCCTCGAGCGGAAATTCTCTCCTGACTAATTTCGCGTGAGGTGAACCCGAAAAAGAGCTTAGGAATTTTTGGTAATTTGAGATAAAGGTTCAACCCCAGTACCTTCGAACATCCTTGGCATGCATGGCAGGCAAATAGACTTGGGGTTACGGTATTTTAGAGGACCGGATGATGAACAGGCAAACTCTTTCCAAATTTTTCTTTCCAACATCCTTAGCGGAACTCTGATTTCATTTTAAGGGGTCATATAACCCCCCATAACACTATGTAACTCAAAATGTGACAATTTTGCACTGATTTGAGACAACATTTCAACATTTTGACGTTATCTCATAGACTCAAACGTACTTTATCCATGGCTGTTGTTTCGCCGAAAATTAATACAGTGCAAGCATATTTATAAAGCGCATTTTTAGGACATACTACTTTGTGATGATTTTGCTTTCTTTCGGAAATAAATTATTGACCCACACTCGTATGATAAGACGACTCACACGATTTACTCAAAATCAGACCTCGGTGACTTGACGTATGAACTTGACTTACGCATCAATTGACCAAGATTTTCCATTTTCCTGATTTTCCGTTTGCTGGCTGATACAAAATATTGACCAAAAGTTAAAAATTCAGCTAATTCATCACGCCCGTCCGACCTTGACCTCTTAAAAAGTTTAATGTTGATAATTTAGAATTAACGACCAATTTTCTGACCAATCTTTATAATTTCGTCTGACCAATGCACGTCTTGCACATCCCGGTCGGTACCCCCATCCGGGCAATAGAATTTTTGGCAAAAAAATTTCATTCTGCGAGGTGGTCGTGTTGGTTGGTATAAAGTTTGTTCTCGACCTCCCGCACCAGTCGCCCGGATAGCTCAGTCGGTAGAGCGTTAGGCTTTTAACCTAACGGTCCGGGGTTCGAGTCCCCGTTCGG
>JAQGCB010001118.1:0-16105 GCA_034698835.1 Protaphorura tricampata | reverse complement strand
GATCCGGATTATCACAAATGACTTATGTTTAATGAATGGCATCTGCTCTTCTGAACCTGGAGCAGCATCGGCATCGTCTTTCCAGCATCAGTCGTCGCGTCGTCCAGCCAGATGAGTTTACAACATATGTAATGTACAATATGTATTACATACATGACGTCGCCAGTCTATTTGTCTACCTGGATATTGACATTGGTACTTGGTATTTTACAAGGGAGTCTTATGTATGGAATACTCTGGAATGCAGTGATACCTGTCTCAGGCAGTAAAAATGTGCGTGTGCGTTCCAAACAAAAATCGTCACAAAATTAACTATTTGAAATGCCAGTATAAAAGCGTCGTATGTATTACTGGATGTCAAAGTATGCGAATTGCGAAAGATGCACATCGTCATAGTCGTTTACGGTGATTTCCTTGTCGAACAAGCTTTTAAAATGGATCAAGCGTAGCGTACGTACGGCACAGCAATACAGATTAAACCAGCCTGCCATTATTCAAAACGTACTTAATGGGAAGCCCGTTTACCTCCGACAATGTATGCATGCATGTACTGTATGTAATCTTATGTAGTAAATGATTCGGTTTTACCGAATACGATTAGGATTTACGACCTGATGATGGTCATCTACATTACATACATTTTCTACATTCTGATTCTAATATGATTCTAGATACGGACGACGGCGGGTAAGAACTATATGGTTAAACGCCTGTCGTCGCGTCGGTTAGAGAATATGTATTGACTTTACGTCCGCAGAGACCAGTACATTGCGGTTCGATTCATTTGTTTAGAAACTGGTGCGGTCAAAAAGACATATGGACAGGTTTTAAAGGTAAATTCGTCTAGGACAGAATGAATTTTCATTTACCAACATTACGTTCGAACTAAGGTTTCTGTTGGCTTTTAAATCATCATTCCTTTTTAAAAATACCAGACGAGTTCAATTTTGAATTGTTTTTCTTTTCGTAAGTAACTTTAGTTGTAGCTCATTTATATTTTAAATATTTTTGGAGTTCTTCCTTAACGAAAAATTAATTCATTCATTTTTGGATTCTCAAATATTTGTCCATACGGGTGTAATCAAATCTGTTGAAACAAATCAGCACAATTGTTATTTGCATTTTATGCCAAATATACCAATTTCTATTTGGCACTGCTGGCTACAAACAATTTTTCCTCTGTTCGTCATTCACCTAAATTGACGTAATCGTCAATTCTCTGTGGGTTACTCATAAGAGCATTTATTCTAGTTTTTGTAATGTAAGTAAACTGTACACCTACGCGAAGCGTCGTTAATGTTTTTCTGTTCACCGCGGGTTCTAACTATTAACTAAATGTATCCGGAGTAATTGATCCATTAGTTTATCTAATGCTTCCTTCTTCACGGGCTTGTTCTAGCTGAGAAGAACACGCGTCAATCAAATGCATCCTGGAAATTCTGAATCACGTAATGTTGAAAAGATAAGTCAGTCAAATATATGACACCCATTTCTCGGAAATAATTACAGATTGTAAGTCAGTAAGACAGTTTATTTTGTACAGAATTTTCTGCAGTGTTCATAATGAATCACAACGGAAGTCTTGCCCAACACATGCACAAAAAATGCTCAGGTAAAATAAAATTAACATGGTGAAGAGATTTTGGATTCCTTAGTCCCAAAATTCAGGCATTAGCTGGTGTATTCTGCGAGAGTTGTGAATTAAATCTCCTTAATATTATTCTTATGAGCAGAGTAGGAATCCCGCCAATACGCAATGCACTCCGACCTGAGACGTACACTCAGAGAATTGACGAGGAATTAACGTCATTAGAAAGAAGGTCACTTTTTCATCTAGATCGACAATTTGCACCAATTACAACCCATTTTCTTGCACGCGAGCTTGCAAAAGATCATATGGTTCACATACCGCACTATTATTATCCTTCGCCAAAAAAAACTTGAACATCTCTTTGTCGTCGTACTGTACTTGGTCCTTCGTACAAAGCAAACCAGTAGAGAATAAAGTTAAGAAGAAGAAACAACAAAAAACAGTCAGTCATTGCCGAAAACGAAGTACAAAACTACAAAGTACAAACGAGTCTTTTGAAACCAGCATATATTTCCTGTACAGTACAAGACTTCATTCTCTCTCAGTCAGATCAGATAGACATTCACATTTTATGAAGACACTACAGGACAGGACGGGTAAAATCCCTAATGCCCGAACAAACAAACAAACCCAAAAGTTTTAAACAAAAGAAAAACGTCTCAAAGATTTGTGAGTGTAGAAAGTAAAGTACGTTTGGTTAAGTTATTGTCCACTGCCTGGTCTAGCCGCAAAAATTTATTCTAGTCTGATTTTAGAAAACATCAAAATGAAAATTCTGGAGAACGTTCTCTACTCATGTCTGAAATTAATCATTAGGAATTTGAGTTCTCGAACATATTACAAATAATCTCACATTTCCTTGCAGACAATTTAATACATACAAACAGTGCCCGCGGACATAAAATGCCATCGTCATTGTTATCAGTGTTTGACAGACCATACTTTTGTTTCTTCATGTGTACAAATTCCAAGTTTTCTATCATCTTTATTGCCCTACTTCTGATTGCCAGAATTGAGACGACAGGTAATAAACTAATTAAATAACTTTTGGTTAATTCCAATATAATTATACATTATGATTGTCGGTTTGCCGGAATGTACAAGGGAACCTCACTATCAAATTTTATACTGGTATCGCATGGCGTGTAGTAGATATCCCGGGTAATCAGACACCTGTTGTGGGGTTCCCTTGTGAGACAATGAGAGTCGGGACTCGGGACACTCGGAGAGGCTTAAAAAAGCTCCACATACTTTGGAAACTTTGTGGACCCTTATAGTTGTACATTTGGAATGAATAAATGAAATAATGTTTTATCAAAATTCCAATATTCCTGGAATTAGACAGATAAAGAAAAGAAAAGTGCGAATGAATAGTTTTAAGTACGTGTGAATTTGAGTTTGGTTTGTGAAGGGGGGAGTGAAATGAAATGTTTCCTGCTCGCATACTCATTTCACTCCTTATCAGAGGTCGCACGTCAACCCCGAGGATCAACTAATGGACTAATTAATTAGGAAGTCAAGTTTTGACGTCTAGAGTTTCTAGTAAAATAATTACTTGAGGGATATGACTCGCAAGGAAACTCCACATCACGTTAAAATTTGATCCAATCGAAACCCATTGCTTGTGTCTTGAATTCAGAAGCCTTGTACACAATTTTCTATTCACTTTTAGAAATTTCTTAACGTGCGAATGGGATCCCTTGTCGCGGAAGTGCGTAAGGGTTCATTCCATAGCATGGCGTACGGAATTATAGAGAAACCTAGGACGTGATAACAGTAACAGTGCATATTGCCGACGGACTGGAGGATAAATACAACAAGAGGAAGAGTTGAAAAAGGAAATTAAGCAACTCCTTCCAATTAATTTATCTGATTTCTGATCTCGACTTTAACTGATGCCTGTCTGTCCCATCAAACCGTCTGACTAAATTACAAAATTCCCAACTGGCTAAGCTGGCACATTTACATGTGGAATGTGAAAATGCATGGCGAGTTCCATTCAGTTCCTGGGTTTTCACAGAATTTCGTCTTGGTGCTCTAAACACTCACTGATTTTTTTAAATATTGGATAGAGTATTCTTGATTTTAATATCGTTTGAATTTTTTTGTTCACTATTATTTTTAATTCACCACATAACTCTCACAATTGAACGCAATAAGAGAACACCCATTTAAAGCGTAATATCAATTTGAATTAGTGTTGTACTCAAATAATGTTGAAAAACGATCACACAAATAACAACCATGATTTCATATCACCGGTTAAATTCGACGCAATAATGTAATGCGCGTTTAATGTAATGTTCTGAATAAATTCTTGTAAACTCGTAATAATACTGATTTGACAACTCCCATCCATCAAAAACTGACAAATACTAGCGATCTGTCTAGAATTTAGTCAATAAACCAGCACGACTGAGTGCACGCAAGCGGATATATAAAAAATATCCGCCAGTTCAACTCGGGTCATATCGTATCCTGACATCCTGGTAGGGTCTCCTGCAAAATTCGTTACAATTGGAATTACTATTTAATTGCCGGCAATAAAGAATCAGTAGGTGGGCATAGGAGAGGAACAGGCTCTTGACTTTTAGTAATCATGATCAATTTTTCAGAACATGGCTTCAGAAATAGACCAGACCGTTCTATGTTACGACGAGAATCTCTGTATTTTGCTATTTTGTAAATGAATGGCTTAAGTTTTCGACCAAAGAACCAAACTAATTGGCATAAAACACACACTCGAATTACCCGTGTGAATAAACATTCCAATATCACTGCGGAATATGTCTATTATTTCTAAAAATGCTCAACTCTTGCAGTTGTCCATAAATAATGTCACACATTAATGTGACAACGACAACCCAATCTACTGCTTGATAACTCAATAAAAGCAATGGGAATGGGAATGGAGGTTAAAATAACATCAGTAAGAGTCAGATTATTTATGAACACTCCGTAAGTATTGGTGCTAGAGCTAAATTTAAGAAGATATCTCGTTTGTCAAGAAATAATTAAAGTAGTCGTATAGTCGTAATCCTATGAATTCGAAAGTAACCCTCAATGCAAAACTCCAACGATTCATCTGTCCTCATTCTCATTAGGAATTTTTTTTATCGGAACAATTTGCACGTACATAACATTGGATGCCATTGCGTGGAATAAGATGCGAGATGCCGGTCGGTCTCTTGACATAAATTATAGTGAAATAAGCTGTAGACGGACGAAGAGGCTCGTTTGGATTTTTTGGTTTGCTCTTAAAGAAGAGATCGACGACTCACTTGACTCTTTCTTCTTTGGTTGGTCGGTTTTTGAAGGGAAAAGAGGGTCTAATTTTAGCAGAGTGGAACTTCTACTTCCTTTTGTTTGGCATTGTTCCCAACTGCAATGGATTTCATGTCACCATTGTTTTACATTCACGGCGAAAAAGCGCTTTGGCTCACAATGTTCAACTACGGGTTATATTAGACGACGAACACGGACGACCAAGCTGGAACCCGGGAGGCAAATGTGTGTACAAGGAGTCCCATGTCATTTGAGTCACTTTGCGAAAAACTTTTTGTAATAGTGAAATGGTACAATGAGATTCGGACTAGGCTATGGACCACCCTGTATGAAGAAACCCAACTAACTGAGCTGAATTACCCATAGAACTCCGATTCCGTTTCGATTCTATGCATTTATTATATATATGGAATGGAATACCACTACTTTTCATCGCATTTACATTCCCGATACTCTATTTCAGGTTATGGATGGTGTAAGCTGTGCTAGTACTACCAAAAAGGATTTCGCTTTGGAGTCCAAAAATTACTTTTTGTGTGTGTATACGATTTCTTTTCTTTTTGTGCGAATTTCCAAGACAACGTTTCCGGGAAATCTCAGGATTTTTTTTATCGCCACTCCAAACTGTGTTTTCTTTTGTTCTTCTGAAATACATTTGGCATGTTGGCCAGACCAAGCAGTAAGCAGATGAGTGCAAAAAGTAATTGTGGGCAAAAAAAAAACAAATTTCTCTTTTTTTTGTATGTTTGACTTTGGCTTGCCTACCAATTAACAAATGTTGCCAATTCTTTTCGAGAAAAAAAATAATACATTGGCTTGTATACGCGAATTGAGAGCTTACACATGTGTCCACCTGCTATTCTGACTTTTTTCAGTGTGAGTTCCTCCGTAAAAGAATCTTAACCTAAAATTATTTGTGTCAATTGCCAATTGGCCGAGTCGTAGTCGAATTTAGAATGGGATAGTACGTGCTTGTCGAAATGTCGGCCAAATAGACAGTTGTCTGTACTCTCTACGGCTGGTGTTTTAACAAAACTGTTTATTTCTCTTCGTATGGATAAAATCGTGTGCGCACAAATTTTCTTTATAAAAATGTATGTCTCAATTTTAAATTGAAAAAATCTTATTAGAGTTTTTGAACAAGGAGGTAGAAAATCGCACGTGTTCTGAATTTCTAGAATGAGAGCGTTTGACAATGTCTTTACTTTATGCTTTGTCTTTTCAGGTAAATCTCTACGAGACAAACCCCGATATCATTCCACTTCCACTCAAATTGATGGACAGCCTTATATTGACGCCGTAAAATTTAATACAACTGTCTACGTGGGTCAAACTGCCTATCTGTCGTGTGTTGTCAAACATCTGGGTGACAAAACGGTTTGGACTTTTTTCTTTATTTTTGCTGTCTCTGTCATATCCCACGCTTTGATCCTCCTGTCACTCAAAATCCTGGATTGATTTCTTCCTTCTTAACTTCCAGTCCAATTCTTTCGCAGAATGGCAAAGTATCTTTACTGAAAAACCCTCGCAATAGACACGACAAAAATATTGACTTCAGATGCCTTGAACTGAAAATTAAATCACACTGTCCGTATTCCACTGCTTTCTCCCGAGATGAAAGCAGACGACTTTCACCCGCAGCTACTTTCCCTCTGAAACACCTTGTACTTGCTATACAGTCAAAATTTCTGAATGCATGCGGATGCGGATGCGGAGTTTTGGGCGCTATAGGTTAATGATAATGATAGGTCAAAAATAATGAAGCCACAGGAGTTCCTTTCCTTGTTTATAGAAACTGAGGAAGCAGTTTCGGCTCATCATTATCAAAGATTCGTTCGTTCCGCTGGTTCACTAACGTATTATAGGTAGTCAGTCAACCCAGCAGTAGTTCTTCCCTTGAGTTGAAAAGAACCCACTGACACTTTTGTTCACTCAGTTGAAGTCATTAATCATGACGACGACGCTTTCGGTCACAGGGCACCTATGGACCTACCGCGTAGGCCCAACCAAGTAAAGTAAAGTAAAGTTGATTCACCAAGGGAGTACGTACGCGTACGTTGTGACCGTGCCGTGTTAGTTGAATCCTGTCGTCAATACATTGCGTCCAATATATTCTAATACATACATACAAGCACATGCACAGTGCGGTGACGATCTTACTGATCAACTGATATCACATCGCTCATGTAGGTTAGGAAGAAGGGATGATGTTATTTCAATTAGTTGACTGGCTGTAAACAGGAGATAAGAGGACCACAGGAGTTGGTAGGGTTCGGCATGCAGCTAATTGGAGGTCACAAATAATTTTACGAGGTTGTTGTTCCTCTTAGCTGTTGCTTCCATGTAAATCAGGTGTTTGGAATAGTCAGCTTGACGGCTCAAATTATCTGCAGTACGGTCAATGAACTTTTCAAAATCGAGCCCGATTTTTCTAACGATTATGGTACGAAAATATAGCGATTTTAATGAGTACAGTTATTCGTAAATATATTTTATTGAGTTTTCTTCCTGATGAAATCAGGGCTAGATTTAACATTGTGTTGAGATTCTAATCCGACATTGTTCCCTTACCACTGCACTCATTACTGACCTCAATAAAGATATCAAAATAAATTAGGTCATGTCATGTCATGCTATATTATATTTTCATATGCATGTAGATGCGGAAGGACTCATTCATTTGTGTTCAAACAAGCGACCCAAGGACATCGGGAGTAGTGTAATGCAACTCGTTAGGTTTTGTAAACGGATCAAGATAAATTGTGTTGATCGTTCATTAATTTCATCCTCCTCTCCTCTGCTCTGCTCTGTTGAGAGAAAAAGTGAAGTTCATTTTTTTTTGAAAAATGAGTAGGAAAATCTCCGTTCCATCATTAGTTACTTTCTGCAGTACAGACTACATTGGGTGTTCAAATAGAAACTCATATCTTAGACGATGAGACCTTCCTTTATTTTGCAGCACTTAACTATTTCCTGTAACTTAACAATACACAAAGTTTTGCCAACCTTGTGTAGCTACTATTTTCTAGTTTTTAGATTTCTCCTAGCACACGTTCTTTTTTTATGTTGTGATGTAAGTGTCGAGCTGAGGACCAAGGCAGGGGTATGTTAGACCCACGCCACGGTGAACCAGACATATTTTTTCTCACGCTCACATGAAACTAATGGCTAAGTAATTCTTGTGTAACTATTATTTATATTGTTTCCAAATTCTCTTGCCATGCCCATGCCTACTCTTAACGCCCATTTCCTGTATGGCAAGGGATCCTCATGAGGTGCAAAACAGATAACAGCATCAAACGCTTTTTATTTCTGTCTCTTTCTATAATCATTTGGTGAAGAAATTTATGAAGCAGTGAAATTGCTAACTAAAAAAATTGACACTGCAGGAGAATCCCTTGTGAATCCGTGCTACTGTAAACATAACATAATGGGGATCTCTCAGATTACTTTCACTGCATTTAGAATGAGTTCACTGGGAATATCTGGTCTGAGTGAAATTAAGGAATTCCGGTTTTTGAACGTTAGCGTTCATAAGTAATTTCAAGTTGTTAAGAAATGACGACGACTCTTCCGTGCCGCCCCGCCGCTGTGCTGGTGCCGCTGCTGCCGCATGACGCTGCTGAACAAAAACATGAGAATTCATTTTCAATAAGAAAAGACTTCACGCTCGTGGGTCTTTTTTCTCTTATACTTTACTTTACTACTCTTACATTAAGGATAGGTTTCACGAAAAGAAAATGGAATCAAGTCGTCTAAAAACTTGGGAGTTCGTTGGATGTGTGTAGACATGTCATTTTTTCTCCTTCCCTTCCTCCCGGGATTTGGTGCATCAATAAGCAGAAGTAGAACATTGAAAAAAAGGAAGTCCTTCTTCACATCATTCATCCAGATGCTTCATGTAAAGAATACTTGTACGTACCCAAAGGCTCCAAGCAAAAACCAGCCAGGGTTTGTATTTCCATTGTAAACATAAAAACATTCCTTATATGACGTTCACAGTGTATTCCGCTCAATACATAGTGCGATGTGGGATCGGCAGCCCCGAATTTATTTACTGCCACAGTGATGCACTATTGGAGAAAACAAGCATAAGTTTCTTGAGACGCATGTATGGATAACAGGAGAAACGTTGATTGAAACTGAAGACGCGAAAAACAAAATTGTCAAAAGCTATTAAATTAATTTTTAATCGTAGTCACAAAATTTTTCAAGCGTTTTTACGCATTCCCAGCCGTAAGCGGATTATTGACAATTATTTTTGAGCTGGAATGAACATATTTATTACAAGACATTTGCATTATGTATCGTGATTAAACTCATTAGTATTCTGATCTTGTATTTCCTGACAAATCAGAATACGCAAAATTTCTAATTTGTTTAGAAATAAAATTTACCTACCAACTTTGCTGTTACGTTAGAATACAGATTACCTAAGAAGCAGTCAGTCAACATGCGTGAAGCCTTTCTTCCATAGCATGGAAGTAGAAAGTGATAAACCACTCTCTCAGATGATCCTGTCTTAGCCTAAATCGATGAATCGAAAAACGTTTAAGCAGGGCAGGGCTTGCTTGGAATAAATAATACAGTTCCCTCTCGGGTACAAGAAGAATCTGAGACGTGTTCTATCCAGGTCGATTTTGCACATGCTGCACAATTTGTGCAGCATCTGCAATTCGTTTAACTTTTCAAATTGCTTCTTGACATGTTCTTTTTTGGGAGTATTTTGAAATCTATTTATTTTCAAAAGGACATGGTTTTCAGTTCCACAAATACATATCTTCAAAATAGGGGTGACCCGTTTTTCTAAAGGGAAAGTTTGTCCTGATCGAATTTGCGAAATCTCCATGAAATTTGCATGCCGGTCAACAATTATTATCTTGGCGTGGTTCTACAAATGGTCCTCTAAAATTCAACAATCAGAATTTCACGAAAAAGTTCCAACAAGATTTTCCTAAATCTTACAATCCTATTTTTTTAAAAACTTAAGCACAACGCAATAGCATCTTAGACTGTGGCATACGTACAAATGTCAATTGCTCAGCGAGTAATATTTGAGAGCTATTATTCGTGACCCATAGCCCTTATGCTCATTTTCACACCGAAAGACCAGACGGACGAAAAAGAAAATCTGATTTAAGAGAATTTGCGATTGTTAAAATGATTCAAACGTGTATGTGTGAGTTATGTGGTGTGATGATCCTCTGGCTAGTGCTGCAAGGAAGAAATGAAATTGTGTCTGTATAGCATATCTTAAGAATTTCCATGTTGTTGGATTTTATAAATCCTCTCCTTCGTGCAACACTTTTCGTCGTAAATGTAAATTTATGTGACTCGGAGTATCGTAGACATTGCACTTGGTCGGTCGCGTGACATAGGCGAGAGACACATTCACTTTCTATTCCAACATCAGATATGAATGTTGTTTACACTTGGCACGCACTCCAGTCACTCTGCATACTCCACTCATCCTTTCTTTGTCAAGAGTTATTGATGAGGAGTAGATCAAGAGTTCATCTCTAATGGATCTTTCCATGTTTCTCTCCTTTCTCTACCAAAATCCATGCTTTGCTTGCTTTCTCAGAGCACTTTCACCCAAAGAAAGTACTACAACAATTTTCTGATCGAACGTACGTACAATGTAGACTAGACACAACTCAAGGTCATTCAACTCAACCTAAGGAATTCCATTGTTTCGACCCAGAGTTCATATATCTCAGTTGCAGAATCCACAGAATATAGAGTTGGGGTGGGGTTATATATTATGCGCCAAGAGAAGCATGCAAATATCATCCTGGTCCTAAAATTGCGTAGAAATACTACTGGTATATCTTTTTTGGTCTGTGATCATGTCCCTGATAATCCTGTCATCGCTCACGCAGGAGTAAGTAATTTCCTGAAGCATACATTTTTGCTACGGTTTTGGTTATATTTAGGTCAACCATAATCTTGATTTGCCAAACCAAGTTTTTGGAAAATAAGTAATGGATGAGACATGTTGTATTTATCAGACACACAAGATCAGATTGGAAGAAAATTACAACGTACGAGTACGTATGAATTTATTGCTCTCTTAGAGAATAAGCGTCTCCAAGGAATCACATGCTATAGTCACTGTACATTTTTGTTTTTGAAGGTCTGCTTTTTCTCATTTTTTCTCTTGCTCGTTTGACCTTGCGTTAGGAGTTCGATCCCTCGGGTAGGCACACAGTTCTGGTTACTTTTTTAAGGGCTCTCTGGATTTGCGAGCATACGAGTTCAAGCTGCCATTTTTATTAGAATTTTTCCATCACCGGAAAAAACTCTTTTTTTCCAAGAAGTGCACCAGACCTCATCCTTTCACCGAAGATTTCATTTTTATATTAAATCCAAACCTCCAGACTCAGGACTTCTGTAGTATTAGTATTAGCATTAACATTACATAGAGCTGAAACAGCGGACGAGTAAATCTTTGTCTTTCTTTTCTGCTGTGTAAATCAAAGGTTCTGTCTGTGCCTGTGTCCAAATTCAAAGATATCACGAGCCTATGGCTAAGGCTGGCTACTTCTTGTACTGTGCTGCCTGCGCTGCCCTGCCCAAGAAAGACTGATGAAGGGGTGGATGTTGTAAGAAACGTAGTGCAAGTTGTTGGTAAAATGAAGAAACGATTTGTCAGTGTGAAATATTAGTGTAAAAGCTTCTGCCCGCCTCAGATATCTCAATCCTAGTAGTGGTGGTAGTGGTGGTGGTTTGGGCAAAATCCCTGAGTCAAGGAATTGTCACAGTCACAAGAGTCCATTTCTAGACTTCATTCCAAATGCAATGCATAGATCTATATATACTTCTAACGATAAGTTCCAGTCAACGCACCGTGTGTGCGTCTCCAGTAGCGGTTCTACAATTTTCAAAAAAAAAAATATATTAAATATTCAGTGCAAGATATGGTCAATTGTCTAAGTATTTTTGCGGAGAATAGCTTGAGGGTCCATTTCGCTAAGACAAGGAATGGTCTTGACACGGAATGGCTATTAAAAAAAGAGGCTCTGGCCAGTTTTCCTGGTTCTAGAACCGCTACTGAGTGTATGTCTACCGAATTCAGTCATATCCTGGAGAAAGTCCTCTCCTTTCGGCTCTTTCGTTTTTCCAATTCGGTTTTTCGGTGTTATGTACCGGTTCGGCAACCCTCTTTTTTTTGCACATGTGAGAGACTACTACTACTAGGCACTAGGCACTGAGGCCTTACACATTTCAGGGCAGTGGTTCAATAAAATTGAGACCATAAATTTTTGAACGGGAAAGGAAATGAGTTCATATCATATCTAAGCGTGTACTTGGAGATAATACAATTCCTTTTTGCCCCCCATCCCAACGCTCGCCAGTACACTCCAATTTTTCTTTCCACCAAATCGACAGAGCTTCTCTGACATTCTCTTGACACTTTCTCATTCATTCTCCATCCTATACTTTCTTACCATGACTCCTTACTCTGGACTCGCGCGGCGTCTGCACTCCACGTATGTATGTATGTATGTTTTATGTATACCTTGGTCGGATTAAACCGGTGAATGTGGGTTGTGTAGATGTGAAGAAATTCAATGCCGTGCCGTATATAGTCGATAGAAAAAAATCCTGGGGATGGTTCGGCTTGTTCTTCAAAATCATGAAGTATTTTGAAAAATAAATTCAATGGACTTTTTCAGTTTTGAATATTTTACGGACTGAACGAGGTGGTATGTTTGCTATGAGGTTTAATTTCGCGACAGGTTTTAGGATAGTGATTAGTTTTACAAAATATGAGCACTTGTCATGTTTAACTTTATTTTCCTTAGTTACACTAATTACTTGAGCCTTTAACAGTCCTACCTGACTATTCGAAATGAAATGAGCGGATGAAGTACCAGGAAGCTTGATTAGATACACAGATTATTTCTATATGCTTCATGGACCAGTGCAGTATCCAAGATTGTGTGTGTTGAGATGAAATTTAAGCGAAATATTCAGGAAATCAGGAGTGGTAAATTTGGAATTCTAAACCACTAGCAAGCACATGGAAGAACAGACAGACGCATGGTGGGTTTTATGGAGTCTGATTTCTAGGACGAACGATACACGAGGGAAGGAGTTAGTTCTTGTGAAATCCTACTACTTCCATTCCAGTTTAACGACGTCAGAATTTACGAACCAAGAAGTTAAGCAAGTTAGGGTAACTCTAGACCTCTAGAACGGCTTGGGCTTAGTACTCACTGACTCTAGGACTAAAATCCAGGGAAATGTTGACCCCTGTGGTTTTTGTAATCAGATGAACAAAATATTATGCAAACCTTGTTTTAATTAGTCGAAAGTCGACTCTTTGGAGTTTTGGACGTGCTTCTGATGCGGTGTGATTCCTACATTTTCCAGTTTATTTCATGGAGAGAACCTTAGAGAAAATTTACAGTAGTACGTACCAAAAATAAATGAGGCTTTGCCCACGTTTAATCCATAAATCGAAAATTCTCTTTGAAAGGAAGAGAGATATCTAATGAGTTAGTTAACTGAGATTTCTAGACTTTCAAATTTGAGTCAAATCTTTGTATGTAATACTAATTTAATGTAATTATACGGTGAGATCACCAGAAATCATTATATGTAAACCTTAGCCATATATTTTTGCCTAAAAATACAAATTCCCTACAACATATGGGTTGTACTGTTGACATTTCATTTTCCTTTCTCTATTTCCCCCCTGCTTTGCTTTCCTTCCCTACTTTGGCCCTATTTGACCCGAAGGGGAAAAAAGGAGTGACAGTGACACTTTAAAAATGGTAAACTGACAGGTGTCATGGATCAGACGACGAGATTTGCACATCCTCACTTCGGGGAGTCACACTTACACCTCAGATCCAAGAGTCTCAATCCTTAGGGAAGGTAAACTTCTCAACTCTTGGATCCTCAAAATCATGACAGTGGGGAAGAAGGATGAGGGTTACTATGAGTGCCAAGTGAACACTGAGCCCAAAATGACGGCTTCACATTATTTAGCTGTTTTTGGTAAGTCTTTTCTTCAAAATTATGCAATATGCTACGGAATAGCACCTGTTATGTATATGTACTACAAATTTGCGATGTGCTAATTATTTTGGAAAAAATATGAAATAATTAAACCACACTATTTTACGGTTTACGTGAAAGTAAAACCACAAAGTAAAATTATCACTCGTTAATATTTGTTACGCACACTTTGACGTCATCCTATTACCTTTCCACGTTATAAAGAATTCCTTTTGAAAAATCTGGAGAAAGTGAACGAGAGAAGAGCCCGACTTAATTTCCATCAAAGAGATTCCCGTCCCGTGTATATTCATGAGTAGTAGTACTTTTAAGCTATTAGAATTCACATTGGCCCAGAGAAAAGTCCTTTACTATAGTAGTACTAACATAAGTGACGCTCTGAGTCCCTGTCAATGGTACTTACTCACTTTTTACAGTATTAGACAGAGACAAGGGAAAGTACTTTCGTTTGAGTTGAGTTTCTACCCCTTTACCGTCAACAAAAATACTTTCATTAGCTCTTCATGTCTGACTAGCTTTGGAAGCACACACAGTACAGGGTGATTCATAACATTTTAGGCCCACACAGAAAAAAACCTTCCTGGCTGGTCAGTGCTTATCATAGGGGTTAGAATGTTTCGAACCACCCTGTACCTGTACGTTCGGGTCGAACTACCTTTCCCCTCGTTTGAACAATTCATACACTATTTTCGTTCCATTTTAAACTCGACATCGACCTATATCTTTTTTCACCATGGCCGCACTCAACATTAGGTTACATGGATTTTACATAATATGCATGATCAATCGGCAACCACACGCTCTGCCTTGCATACTAACAAAGTGTGGGCTTGAGGTGTTTTTGGTTGACCTCGTCAGGCTTACATCACAACCATACAGTGGCAGCCTCCTGAACGAGTGAAAATGACTTGGTTCTTGGTTCCTTATGAAAATATTTGAATTTTGACAAAGCCTGTGACGCCATTTTCTGTATATTTTCTAGCAAAAGATATATAGTGAAAGTCAATTTCTTAGCATAAATTAATGTAGTACTTTATTATAACAAATTTCCAATCTATTGGTTCTTGGACACAGTACGCAACTAATAATTCTGATGCATTCAATTGATAGAACGTACGTTCTAATGGAAACTAGAAGCGTCTACCTGTCTGCTTTCCTTTGTCCTATTTTTGATTCCTCATACATAAAAACTTCGTGATAAATGAAAAGTACGCTACGCTCTGTGGCATTGTTCACTAATGAGTGAAAGTGAGATGAAAGATTGAAAATTGGGAGCACGGTCTTTGTGGAATAATATTGTCCTTTGATGGTCTGTCTGATATTCGAACTAGTTCTCACGAAAGAACCACTTCAAAAGTTTACAAAGTTCAACATATCACAAAAGAGGAGTTATTTTTGCTAAAAGTGGAGGTTCCATCTAGCATTTACTTGAATTTACTCGAAAAATACATTTTGTCTTTCTTCAGCAGAGATTGTGGGTTATCTGCTGTATGGAATCGCCAAATTATATCCGACTGTCGTGTCCCGCAATGGAACATGAACCTACGCGATAGTTTTCGCTACTGGTTTCAAGTGTAAATGAACACAGAAGGGAATGATGTCATTCTTGTGTGACATATTTTCAAGGAATTGTAAAAATTTGACTTGTATTATTTGAACAGGTTCCTTGAACGACGACTCTAGAGTTGGGAATACTGACTTTCGAGTTCGAGACACTCCTCTGGCACAACTTGACGTCCGGTTTGATCCAAAACGTAGAGGTAAGTCTGTTTAGAAATTGCGGAATTGGAACAATTGCTAATTCTTTCAAAATGTTCATAATTTTTAACCAGTTCTACGATTTCATTTGTTAGGATTAAGAAATGAATTTGCCTCGGACTTGCATGCCTACAAAATATGAACTTACATGACACCCCAAGGGTAGTGACTCTAATAGGAATCCAACCCTTCAACAACGAGTGGTATTTAGATTGAAGTGATGGCACTAGCTCCGCTATTAAGTCTATTGTTATCGTTGTAATGCTACACCGATTTGCACTCCAAAGCTTGGGGTGAGAACAGTTGAACAGGATTAATTGTGAAACAAACGATACTGAGAGATACTCAGGAAATGGAAATTTAATTCAAGAGTCATAATTCCTGAGAAGGAAGTGTACCATGAAAATGTCAGAGGGTCAAAACCCTGATGAGTTTTGAGAT
>JAQGCB010001117.1:0-16105 GCA_034698835.1 Protaphorura tricampata | reverse complement strand
ACTTCGTTATTCAGTACTTTTTTAACTATGGCACTCATTAAACTGAGCTGTGGCGTTACTAAAATAAATGAGGAGTCGTTTTTCCTGCTTCCTACGTAGATGTAAAATGGCATAATAGTCTCTAATCTCTACAAGGGCAGACCCATTTATAGAAAAGTCGCGAGACTTTCCAATAAATGCCTTCAAATCGGAGTTGTGAGTTTACCTCGATAACATTAGATCGTATATAATTCAAGCAAAGTGATATAAAATGGATTTCCTTGGCGTTCTTGGGAATTGGATCCTATTTGCCATTTTGCCAAGTGTCAAGAGTCAAGGGCAAAGTAAAATAAATATTAATTGTCAAAACTAAAAAAACAGTCGAAACTGATTACAATTAACTTTTCCTTCATTGAATAATAATTCTAATTGTTTAATTTAAAATTAATTTTATTTAATTTTAATTGTTCCACATTGAAATTTTAAAATATAATTTTGAACTGGAAACTACTAAACGTTTTCAATTTCAATTCACTGAATTCACTGAATTTAATCTTCGAAAAGTTTTTCAGTCTCAAATAAATTAATTTCGAATCATGGATTTAAAAAAAGTTGTAACTTATGTCAATTTTGTTTGCCGTAAATGATCGATTAAACGCCGCCGGGGCTTCAACAGACGCTCGGAGTTGGGCTCGATTAAACGACGGGTCAGAGTCTTTCTCCAGAGCCGGCCCTTGTTTGTATATACCCACATGGTAGAAGTACTTTAGCTTTTAATTAAACGCCCGGGCGTTTAATCGACCATTTATAGTATGTATGAATTCTTATTTATGTTTGTTTGCGGGATACACTTTCCAGCGAACTTCAGGTAAGACGACTTTTCTTCGCATACTTCTCCAATGTTACCGACTTTTCCTTTTATCCAAGGAGTTGAATGTCGGAAAAACGACTCCTCGTTTATTTTAGTAAAACCACAGCTCAGTTTAAGGAGTACTATAGTTAAAAAAGTACTGAGTATTTTTCAGTACTTTTTCAGAGTTCAAATTTTTGATTAGACAGAGAAAAAGCAAAACCACTCAACAGTACAAACCACACAGAGAGCCCAGTTCGCGGCGAGTGAATTCAAAACTCTTGACCGTACTAACGACGAGAACCCCGCCAGTGGATTTCATGGCGCTGACCTTTACACTCTCGTTTTCCCTATTGTCACGCCCATCCATGCGATCATCCACAAATATTTTGCTATTGGGGTTGAGTATTTGCGATTTTCTGATTGTGTTCTTGGGTCTTTTCATGCGTGGAATTCCTAACTCCATTGAGTACTTCTGTGTGGACAGATTTGAATCTTATTACATCACGACTCTGAACCCAATGACACAAACTTACATTTTCCCGCTTCGTGCGACCGGTAAGCATCGAAATTTCAAATTAATTTCCTGGTGATTTTATTTAATGTTCATATAGCATAGCGGGGAGTCTATACCGACCCTGGGAGGTTAATGTATCCCACGCCATATGAAGCTGTATATTCTTTAGTGACCTATGTAGGCCTCCAGAGTCGACCTATCGTGTTGGGAACTTCACAAAAGTTGTTCAGCAGCTCAAGGGCTACTACATATCCAAAAATCAGCCATTTCTGACCGATGGACTTTTGTCATCCCCTTTGTGCAGTATCCTTTATTTCCTGGTGAATTTTTCGTAACTCTACATTGTCATTTTCAGCAATACGGTGTTCCACGTTCTTTACACTGGCAGTGACACTGGAGAGATTCTTCTACCGTCCTTTATTGGCCCGCCCTTACTGCACAAACAGAAACGCTTAACTGCCCTTATCTCTAAGATTTTGCCGGCCGAGATTTTGGAGAGTGACAGGACTGCTGAGGAGGGAATGGATGAGTGGAGTAATTTTGGAGCGATCGAATTTCCTCCGGAGACGCAACGTGGTGTTCAGAAGTCTTGGGAGGATCCAATAGTTGGTTTATCGATGAATGAATTGCTCGCTTTCGGTGATAATGCTGTGGACAAAGCCAGACTGTCAGCTGTTGTGCAACCTGAGGTTGGGGCTTGGCTTAACGTCATTCCCTCGCCGCCGTTGGGGTTGCATCTTTCGGATGAAACGTTCCGTGTTGCCTGTGCCCTTCGTCTTGGTTGTGACATTTGCCAGCCACATCAGTGTCTTTGTGGGTCTGAGGTGTCTGCCAGGGGTCTTCACGGGCTTGCTTGTAAGAGAAGCGCAGGTCGTAGGTCTAGACACGAGACCGCTAATGACGTTATAGCCCGTGCATTGAGATTCGCTGAGGTTCCATGCATGCGTGAACCGGTTGGGTGTTCCAGAGTGGATGGTAAAAGACCGGTTGGGTTGACATTGATCCCTTGGAATAGGGGGAGGTCATTGGTATGGGACTTTACGTGTGCTGACACCTTTGCTCCTACGTATGTCGAGACGTCGGCCATTATTCCAGGAAGTGCTGCGGAAGCGGCTCATTTGAGAAAGCTGAAGAAGTATGATTTCCTTCAGGGGCGTTTTCTCTTTGCTCCGATAGCTGTAAAAACGTCTGGAGTTTGGGCTAGTGAGGGTCTTCGACTTGTACGTTCAACGTGGGTTCTGTAGATGTAACACATGGTTCTGTCCAATGACTCCTCCCACTTGTACTTCCCTCCCCCATCCATACTCACTATCTTATCCCCCAAACTTTTCTCCAATGTCTCCCTATGTGCAACGACCCCAGAGAAATCACGGATTACAAACCCATAGAGTTTCCATTTCCCAGTCTTTGGATCTAGTCCAAATCTACACAGAGTATTCTGACTATGAGCCTCAAATCCAAATCCAAAGTTGAGGATGGATGGGAGGAAGGCTCGGAAGTACAAGTCCAAGTATTCACTCAAGAACTCTAGTCTTTCCTCCTTTCCACTCAACCCAAGGATAGAATTAATGACAGAGTCCCCACCTAGTCTCCGCTCCGCCAACGCTGCACAAATCACTACTTTCTCTTCCAATTGATTGACGAGAGTTTGAGGGTCTTGACGAATTATGCATCCAAAGAGGGCAGATATGTCCGGATCTTCATGAGTAAATGAAACTTCACCCATTTCATGGTCAATGATGAGGAGTTGTGAGTCCACGCCTTGACTCACTCTCTTCACGAGTTTATTCATGGTTGGACCAATGAGGACTTCTGCCATCGGAATGTCACGCCGTATATGTGAAATGACCAATCCAGTCGACAATTTAAAATTGAGTGATGGGAGTGAGGGGAGAATAAGGGTTCGGAGTGAGGCTTGGCAAATGCTTCCACCGTGTACTCCAGTCTTCGAGCATGTTGAAAATATTGAGCAATGAGTGGGAGTTGGACTTGATGGACAGGGACAACTACTTCCGTCTCTTCGACCAACACTCCATTCAACTCCAACCCTTTGATTAACTTTTCTTAGTCTCCAGTCATTGTGTCACGAGCTCGGTCAACGGCAAAGAAATGAATGATCGGATTTTGGAAATTGATGACCGATCCGTCTTGAATGAATCCTATGGGTGGAATTCCATACCTGAGTTTATTGGTGACGGTGAGTGGGTCCACCTCCATCAAACATTGTTCCCATTGAATGGACTCAGCCTCTCCGATGTTTAGGGGGAGTGGGGGTGGGTGGGCGTAGAATGAGGCTTGATTCCTTATTGAGTTTTTGATTTCTCCAATGATTTGCTCCACATTTGAAGGACTCACTCGATCCATGCTCACTCCTTCATACCAACCAATGATTGTGAGTAGAATTGATTCCAAGCAAATCGTGGGTTCAAAATCATCCATCGTTAGAATTGGGAATGCAAAGTCCAAATATTTTAAATCTTTGAGACGAAGTGATCCATTGAGAGACTGAACTGGAGGGAGGTCAATCAGTTGGACCCAAAAACCACTGTTCTCCATCTTATTCTGACAATGCCCGTTTGGTAAGAAGGTTGAAATTGGTGGTAGTGGTGGTGGTGAAATGATTGCCCAGTGTCGAGTGAGTTCCGATTGGTAGAGGGATAGTTTGAGTGGAAGGGATGAGCGAGGTACTATGGTTCCCACTCCAAGAACTTCTTTCACAGTTTGGCTCAACAGAGGACTAGAAGTGAGATTTTTTGCTCTTTTGAGTGAGTCAGAAACCAAGTCGGAGTCTAGGGGCATATGTCCGTTCATTCTTGCAACTCCTTTTGATTTACACACACTTACGCACTTTACACAACTGAGCTCTCGATTATATCCAAATTACAATGGACATGATATATGATCAAAGGTTTTTAATTTAAATATGGCAAACCGCAACTTAATCAGAATAAGCATTGATCATACATTCTAGTCTCGGAAATGTCCATGTGCCAAATGTATACTGCGAGTGTAATATGGAATGGATGTGGTTAAGATACGCGGAAAGGGGACAATTATAATTAATTGCTCATATACGTCAGGTTAGTACTTATCTTTCGAAGTGTGCGGTGGTTTGATATTAGACTAGCTGAAATAATTTTATGTGCAATTGAATGAGACTACAATACGGCTTTTAAATCATTCATAGCACAATTAACTACGTAGTTTCCCATCCATTGGGCAATGGCTAGTAACTACGCCATAGTATAAGTATATGATAAACTTCACTAAACCTCACTTACAGTATTCGGTTGTTCAAACCGTTTAGGAATCTGACTAAACTTTTTGGGTGCCTAGGTCAGCGGAGTCCGAAAACATTTTTTTGTCAAAGTGAAATTCTAACGCGTAGTAGGTCATCAAAGGTCATTCCCCATACCATTTAATGTAATGTAAAATTCGGAAACAGCTACCACACCCATGAAGGAAGGCGGTTTTACAATACATTAAGTGGCACGGGGAATGACCTTTGATGACTTGCTACGGGTTAGAATTTCACTTTGACAAAAAAAATCGACTCATCATTTGGATGACCCAAGGTACCGAAAAAGTTTGGTCCGGTTACTGAACGCTTAGAACATCCAAATAGTTTACCTTGTCAGTCATCGTCGGATTCCACATTTCAGAAGAATTTGGCATGCATGCTCCCGACTCTACTGCACTGTCCCCACGTGTATCTTATTCGGATTGGACCCCAACAATTTGGTCATCCTCCACTTCTTTATTCCATCAAATTGTATGAACACTGAGCATAGTGAACAATAATAATAGATGAGGTTGATCAGATAAGTTGATGAGTCAACTTTAGAGCTTTCGCATGTGTGTCATCAGCTTACTGAAAAAGCAATATCATTGCACATAATTGAAAAACCATTATTCGGCTTTACTACCACAACTTGCTGCTGTAGTAAATTGCCTAACATGCAACAAGTAAGAATTCCCCGTGCATTATTTTAGAAAATCTTTAGGGGGACATCAGTCTCACCGCGAACGGATGCCTATATTCCTTAGCTTATGCTGTTCCATTTTCATGGCTATACTATACTGTCCCATACCTCGTAGCTTCTGCCAAGCCTGTATTAACGATCTAACGTGGGAGAGATAGCAACTTCAAATTCTGACAAGGGAACGATTTAGGGTGATACCCTCGAAAAATAAATTGCGCGCGTCCTTCGACCACGCAAAGTATCCAGATTTTTTTCTCGAATCTCTATTTAGATTCACTTAATTTCGTTTACTTTCACCTAACATTGATAATTTTGGCTTAATTTCGATTAATTAATTTCAGTTAACTCTAGTTAATCCAAATATATTTCATATATGTTGTGTTGTTGACCCACCAAGCCACCCAACGCAACACAAACACCGGATGTTTCAGCAGCAATCGGAGCAAAGAGAAGACGCCCCTGGAGGAAATCATACTTCCTCTGGTTTCTCAAATGAGCCGCCTGCGCCGCACTACCCGGATTAATGGGCGACATTGCGACATACGTAGGAGCAAAAGTACCAAACCAACCACCTCCCTCTACTCCAAGGAAATGATGTTAATCCATCCGGTCGTTTCACACCCACTCCGGAACCCGCTACGGGAAGCAAGCAATTCTTTCATTGTTCTTCCCAAGACTTCCGAAGACCGGCACATGAGGAGAGAGTTTAGAATTTAAAATAGTCTCCATGGAATCTTTACGTTCGCTACACATGCAGGCGCAAAAGTATCAGCACACGTGAAATCCCAAACCAACGACCTGACTCTACTCCAAGGGATTAACGTTAATCCATCCCCTCTTTTGCCATCCACTCTAGAACACCCTACGGGTTCCCGAATACATGGAACCTCAGCGGATCTCAATGAATATTTCCAGGTCGCCATGAGTTCTGGTTGGTCTTCTTCGTTTCGGATGCTAAAAGTTGAATTCTCTGCACTTCCGTCATTCTTGTAAATGGAGAAACTTGACTTCGCTTCAAAGCCAGAAAATAGTGCCAGTCCAAGTAAAGGATAAAGAAGCCACATGGCAAACTCTTAATTAATTTCAACAAAAAATGGAATTGTAATTTGCAATTCAAGGAGGGAAAGCCGGACATGTAACGTAACACAATTTTACGTGTATAATTTTTTTTTCGATAGTCCGTTGACGCACGTCAGTCACGTATCATTGAAATTCTGGACACCCATCAATGTCTGTTAAAACTATAACACATTCAATTGAACCACTAAAAAATGGGCCTAAATTCTTTCCAAAAAGGTATTGTTTTGAAATAGTGGAACGACTTGGCGTAGCATGAGCAATTGTGAGTCGTATAATGTTGTATTACTCGAAGAAAATGATGCGACCAGGAAGTGAACCCTGAAGTTCTTATATTATACAAGTAAGTCTCAGTATTTAAAAAATATTTTAAAAGGACATTATTTGAAATTATATTTAATCAGAAATATAATATCATTTCTATGATTTACGTAGCATCGAAATTTTTTAAAGTCTGTATATTTCTTAAAGTTGTCTATTAGCACGATATGTTTAATTTAATGCGCACTGTAGCAAAATTTATTTTATGTGCGGTCAGCCTAGAAACAAAATAAATCGAATTTTAATTGAACTGTTTAATGGTAATGAATGTGTGGTACATAAATATGAATGGAATAAACCCACAATACTCCACATCTGAAATGGAATAGTAAGAGTCATATATCCCCAATTGACTTAATTACATTGTGGTAAGATCAAGTTCAATTGTGTGTCCAATGCGTACTTATTTATTGTTTCTAAACAATTTGTTTATACAGAGTGTATTGTTAATTATAGCGCAAAGACGCAAATTGGATGCGGAAGGTGATATGTCTCCAGATCCAAATGATATTGAAAGACGAGAATCTGAGTCATCGTCATCGCAGGTATTGAGTGAGGAAACCGAAAACAGCGAGCAAAGACGAAATGCATTTAAGGGAGTTCACAAAGGACCATTCAAATGGTTCCAAAGACGTAGAAGCAGAAGCAGTGCAAGTGGAGACATGAATAAGAGTGATGGTCTGAATACTCGAAATGATAAGAAAGTGAGATTTCATGATATTTGCGTGCCAGTCGGAATTTAAGATTCCGTGCTTCACCTGTAAACGATGATTTCCGGATTTAGTTCTTATCGTTTTAAAATTAAGTGTATTTGATATATTACAAAGAATTCTAATTAGTCGATCAAAGATTATAAAAAAAAATTCAATAAATTGTAATATCTGAGAAGAGAAAGAAAACTATTTGGCGGATAAAAGTGTTCAGTAACCGGACCAAACTTTTTGGAAACCCTTGGTCATTCAAATGATAAATCGGAAAACATTTTTTGTCAAAGTGAAATTCTAACCCGTAGTAGGTCATCAAAGGTCTTCCCGCGTACCACTTAATGCATTGTGAGAAACAGCTACCATCATGGGTCGACTTATTTCTCGGATGTGGTAGCTGTTCCTCACAGTCACTAAGTAGCGCGGGGAATGACCTTTGATGACCTACTAGAGGTTAGAATTTAACTTTCGGAGTCATCATTTGAATGACCATACATGTGTGCATGGAATAAACCCATTAAGCTGGAACGTACTACTCTATTTATTTCCCTTTAATTGACGGAATTATTTTTGTGGTAACGCCAAGTTCAATTAAATATGTATCAAATATGTGTCATTTTGACATAATTATTTGTAAACAAGTTGTGAATACATGGTTGAATTCTAAAGTGTGGAAGGTAAGACGGATTTGAGACCTATAGGTTGGTAACAACAAATAGCCTGAACTCTTTGAGCACCCTGTACTTCACACACTACTGAAGACTCGAATAAATTCCAATTCATTCAATCAGGATTATTGACATGACATTTGGTTGAGTGACTAATAGTAAGCGTGTTAAAGAATTCGTGCAGTTAGTAATAGTAAGTAGTCCACAGTAGCTGAGCTGGCCCTGGCCATAATCTGCTCCACTATTCACTGTGCAGTGCAGTGAATGCATGCATGTCCCAATTCAGTCCGACTCCGAGTCTCACTATGTACAAGTACCATATACAATTTAGGAGGATGATGTCACTGTGCTATGCTGTGTCAGAGTGTAACATTTAGATTTGCAAATAAAATTGACTTGAAAAAAGTTTAGCCATGCACTTCCTTCCAATTGCATTGCACTTGTGCGTTCACATTCACATTGCTCTAAAACCGGTCATGTAAACTAAAATAGACATGCATTGCATGTATAGTCAGGATTAATATTATATGTATGCATATTCATTCAAAAACCTCAAAAAATAACATGTGTTCTCCACAAAACTTCTTGGACAGAATTTTGTGTTAGAAGTAGACTCACTCACTCACAAGTCACAAGGTCACAACCACAATCGCACACATTTCACGTTTTTAAATTAAATTGTTTGTATTAGAACACATGCATTTGGAACACAAAATTACGTAATACATTAGTACAATTTTACCGTACAAGATATGGAAAAACGTAAGTAAAAAAATCACAGTACAAAATTAAAATTGAGAAAAAATGTCCCAAAATTAATTTCCTTTATTTCTTAATAAAATAGGTAAAATCTTTGATGTATTTTTGGAGTGTGTGCTGTCATTGGAATCGCTGCCTTTTTAATTCCGAGACATTCGAAGGATGACGATGATGAGAATTCTAAGAACAAACGCTTAGTTTGTGAATGAATTCTCCAGTTTTTATTTCCTAAGAAATGAGAAATGAGCAATCAAAAACACCTCCAATCCATTTCGGCTCGTGTAGCTACATATCTCTAGCTATACTGCTTCCAGCTCGCGTAGCTTTTGATTTATCATTTCTTAAGAAATAAAAACTGGAGAATTCATTCACAAACTATTTTGTTATCTTTCCGTAGTATGAGAAGTTGCGGTTAATACTGATCTGGCCTCTATCAGGAAGAAAATGCTCTGAAATATTCACTCAAAATGCACGCAAAAGTTTGACTCACAGTTGCACATCATTACATCAGAAACGATCTTTTATTTTTATTCAATAACTTTATTGGAAACAACCTTACTTGCATTCGATAAAAATGAACGTTCAAAAAGTCCTTGTTATTGAATGGGTAAAAAGTGTACTAGCTACTAATTATTTAGTAATTAATTTAATTACAGGTATAAAGATTATTTTGTATTTCAAATCTAGGTCCTCTTCATGTTCCACATTATTAATTTTGTGACGATGTGTGGTTATTATTTACCTCAATTCTTGAACTCATTTGAGACTGGTTCAGACAAGTCGCTCCTTATTCTCTACCCTGTGGTCACAGGTATGCACACAATCTAATTGTAAGTACAAACATAATCAATTAATAATACCCATGTAATACTTTTTACGTACGCAGTTTTTATCCTAGCATCATTGTCCTTCAATATTCTCATCACGAAAGGAGTTACACAGGTAAGGAGTCCAATCCCTTGTAAAAAAAATTAAACATTGAATCTGTAAATTACTGCTAATAAATTCTAATATAGAAAAAGTCAACGTACTGCAAGATTTGGAACGCCATCAACTGCGTTTTGATGGTACTACATGGACTGAATATCGTTTATGCCTTCATGACCCTCAGTTCAGTAATGGCTATCCTGCTGAGTGCAATCGTACATATTGGAATTATTCTGTACAGAGTGTATGCATGGAGATGTGTCAAATCATTTATGATGGAATTAAGGAATCCAATCTCCTCCAGAATTACTTATAATTAGTAATTGTAATTTTTATTCATTTGACACGAAAATGCAGTCAGTCAGTCACTTTGTAAGTAAAAACACATGTAAGGGACACATTCTACAAAATTAAAACTAAACTTCCGGTTAGTCGCTAAATATGGGATATGTAATATTGCGCTTATATATATAGAAACATTTATTTCTAGCACGATATGGAAAAATTTGGCGTGTGTGACAAAAAATTATCAATAAATCTTAATGCTCCTCCACAGTAATAAAAGTATAAGACATGGCGTACGGAATGCTATGCCCATACTTCACACAATTGACGCATTTTTGCGTGTTGTGGGCCATACTGTTTTTGCCATTTTGGATTGTGAGAAAAACAGGGAAATCGGGGTTCTTCCACTTACTCAAAAACAAAACCAATTCGTTATCTTATTTCTTAACTCTTCTGATCGAAAAATAACGAGAGAAATACAGACACGCTATCCCAAAATACAAAATGCTACAAGATTCTTCATACTAATGAAATTAATATGACATTTTAAACAAAACTGCGTCGTTCTTCCACGCCATTTCATTTTCAGGAAGGGAAAAGTTGTAATTTCTAGGATGTCAGTACACCTGTAGTGTCCAGGGTGAACAAACATTTAAAAGTACAGAATTGAGGAATTGTGGAGGATGTATTGAAGCAATTCTATTTCCATTTCAGAATTCAAATACAATTTATTTAATATTTAATTTTTTCAAAGTACATATTTGAATTGAGAGTGAGTAGCAAATTGGAAGTGGCACTGACTATATAGCAATTGAACCAAAGTTACTATTGCATCTTTCTTCATTCAATTTCACCAAGGATTCCCACTTTCGTAAGCTTTGAATATTATTTGAGAAATCGACTGGCGCCATGCCATATATTGCATATGCGTTAAAGGAATACAAAAATATGGTGGGGTAGCGGTAGTGTGTCTGTATTTCTCTCATTACTTTTCAATCAGAATAGTTAAGAAATAAGATAATGAATTGGTTTCTGCATGAGTAAATGGAAGAACCCGGAAATTTTGTAGCTAAATATTTTATTTTGCGTAATAGATATGGGGAATAATAATATCTATCTGTCTAGTCAGTTATCTGTCTGATCTGATCCTTGTCTTTGGAAATGAAAACTTGAGTGTTCTGATATTGTGATTGTCCCTATGTGGCGTGTTCCTGTTTGCGCGCATTTGTGGTTTCTTTACCGAATCCGAAAGTGTTTTAATGTGTCAATGTAGAATAACGTAATAATAATTTTAAGTCATATTGATACTGCATATTTAATTCATATGACTAAAAACAATTATTTCTAACACGATATTTAAAAATTTGGCGTGTGTGACACCAAATTATCAATAAATATTTCTTTGCGTGTTGTGGGCCATATTGTTTTTGCCATTTTGAATTGTAAGAAGAACAGGAACATCCGGGTTCTTCCGCTCATTCAAAAACAAAAACAATTCTTTATCTTATTTCTTAACTATTCCGATTGAAAAATAATAAGTGAAATACAGACACGCTATCCCAAAATATCTTTTTTAGTCCATTAACGCATAGGCAAAATGGGATATCTCCGGTCGATTTCTCAAATGATATTCATAGGTTACGACAGTGGGAGTCCTTATTCGTGTTGTACAGGCTACAAGATCCCTCATACTAATAAAATTATTATGACACTTTAAACGAAATTGCATCGTTCTTCCACGCCATTCTAATTTTCAGGAAAAGGGAAAATTTCTAATTTCCATTAGTCAGTACACTTGTAGTGTCCCGTATGAGCTCAAACTAAATATTCCGTTGCTCTACAAGGATTACAAACTAAATAAGAGTTAACTGCTCCTAAAATTAGAGATGGAAGTTCTTGCTCCAATTGATAAACTCAACGAGTGGATATTCTCGTTTTCTCATGTATTCGGAATGTCACCTTTCCGTTGGGTAAAAACGACAAGGAGAGTTGAAAAGTTCACTAAAATGTGGGAAAGGTTTCGTAGAATTATAATCCTGACCATAATGTCAATATTAAAAATCGCGATATCAACTCAACTCATTCTGGACATCAGTCAACTAAGAATTTCTGATGTGCGGGATTGTGTTAGAATTGTAATGGTCGGTATTAGTTTCCTTTCACTCATCTTTGATTGGTATTTGGTTTGGAGACTTGATGAACTACTCGATTTGATGAACATGACGCATTCCTACTACAGATATTTCTTCGGTAATACTTCACTGAAGTACAAATACATAAAATAAAAACCAACTGTTCAATTTTGTTAACATTGCATACGTTAATCATTAGGTCGTTTTGGGATACCGGGTAGAGTACCAAAGAATGGCGGTACAACTCTACGAGTCATGCTTCTGCTGATGTCGATGTTTCTGGGAGCGACGTTTTTGACCGCGAATATATCTTTATTGGACCTTAAATTTCACATTTTATTCCCATTGTTTTCCGGAATAATGGGTACGGAATCTGGAATTTTCAATGTCATGATGGCTTTGACTCAAATGATCATTGTACTTTACATTTTCTCATCATTCTGGTTCTACACACTTCTCTTGATCCCAATGGCTTTTTTCTCTGTTGACATCATCAGTCAATTCAGGTAAAAATTGTGCTCACAGTGATTCTGGCTGGGCAAGATTATCACTGTCTATTTTGTAATTTTTCAGTGTGGACGACTCCGAGGCATGGACAATTTCTGAATTGAGGAAAAACAGAGTCAGGGTACAAAATTACAAATGCATTGGAATCATACTTAATCACTTGAATGAATCTTCGAGTGGGTCTCTCCTCCCTATAACTGTGGGATACTTTCTTGCTAATATTATTTTCACAATAGTTGCTCTAATCAAACTAGACATCCCGTTCTTGATCCAAGTAGTAGCGATTTTATTTTTAATTGCCATGTTCTGTAACTTGTATTGTTTAATTTTTGTTGGCTCAATATTTTTAGGACGGGGTGAGACTTTCTTACAATCCGCTAAGGCAGATGCCAACACAAAGTATAAACGTGCTCTGCACAAATCTCTAAGACATATGAAAATTATCATTGGTAGTTTCAGTGCAATCAATCAAGAAACATGGTTGATTCTTGGTGATGCAATCATAAATAGGGTCGTCGACTTTCTACTATTATTGTAAATCTCGAAGCGATAAGTTTCTAGGGGACAAGTGTTAGTGTATTTAACGTTAATCAACGCACTGTAAACCATTTTCTGTGTGTCATTTCCACAAATTAAATACCCAGCAATATGATGTTTTTCTATTGTAATTGTAATAAATAAAATAGACAAAATATGTTATAATTGTACTTTTCTATCAGAATAGTTAAAAAATAAGATAATGAATTGGTTTTGTTTTTGAATAAGTGGAAGAACCCCAGTTTTCCTGTTTTTCTCACAACTCAAAATGGCATAAACATTATGGCCCTCCACAACGCGCACAAAATTGTGACATTTGTCGAAAATAAGTGGTAGAGTAAATACAAGCGGTCTATTGCGTGAAGCATGGGCATGGCACGCCATACTCCATGTCTTATACTTTTACTACTGTGGAGAAGTATTAAGATTTATTGATAATTTGGTATCAGACACGAAATTTTTTTTATCTTGTTAGAAATGTTTCAGTCATCTGTATCAAATATTCATATATATTACGCTATTATACATTGACACATTACAACTCTTTTGGAGTCTGTAGAAAAACCAGAAAGGCACGCAAACATAGAAACACGCAGCATGAGGACTTAAACAATATCAATACACCCAAATATTCATTTCCGCAAATACATTTCCAAAAACAAGGATCAGATCAGTCAGATAATCGACTAGACAGATAGATATTATTATTCCACATATCTGTTACGCAAAATAAAATATTTAGATACCGTGTTCTTCCGCTTACTCATGCGGAAACCAATTCATTATCTTATTTCTTAATTATTCTGCTAGAAAAGTAATGAGAGAAATACAGACACGCCAACACATTTTGAAAGAAATGAAGAATTGAAACAAATTATTTCGACCCAATAGGACAATTATTGTCCTATTGGGTCAAAATAATTTGTTTGAATTCATGGTTTTCATGATATTGTCATGCAAGATACACATTGAAGCAGGACAGGATTACACTACGCCAAATTGTCCCCGAAGTCTACTACTAAAGCAGTAATTTTTCAACCGAACGTAATTAAGACAACAATTTTATATTTACATAAATTACCTGATGGTATGGGGAATATCTAGTAATATAGACATTCAATTATTTTAATTATACAGGGATGGCCAGAAATATCTCTCTTCATTTCACTTAAATTCCCTGCCGTCTCAGTCTCCCGATTCGAATGGGAAGTGGCTTAAAATGAAGCTACTTAACTAGAAGGACTGTGTTGTGTTGTTGACCCACCAAAACAACCCGTGCAAAAGAAAAATCCCCCCCAAAAAAACCCAAAACGTTATGTGCACGCAACAACCCAATTACAAGCTAAATATCTCATCTAAACCTTTCCCAGGCGGCAAGGTTCCAAAAACAGCGGCAACGTTTCCTCGCTGAATAGCTATACTCATTCTCTGTGTAAGAAACTGTGTAGCTCGCGCTTCACCTGTCACCTGTCGTAGTTGGTTTGTTTTTTCAGCCGTATCTCGTTCATTGTTGATTTCTGTGGGTGAAGAAGGTACATGAATTATTTACAAGCATTCCGTGTTTCAGAAATAATATTTTCCTTCGTATAAAATTTCATTCTGCAGGCATTAAGTTATTGAACGCGAAAGAGATTGGGACGCGATGACGCGAAGTCATGTCAACATCATATTATGTCATGTTCACATCCACGAATCAATTATATATTTTATTTAATATCAATGCATGTCACACCGACAATAACTCTCATGAGAAATTAAATAATCTGGGCACACATGGAAGCTCAATGTGTGAATTTTTATTTTTCTGATAGTCATATTAGTATATCAACGAATAAGTGTGTTCGAATTCAAACAATTTGATCTTTCGTCAACCCAATCCGGAGGATGGCGCCACCTTGAACTAAATCTGATAGGTCTGGCCTTTCATAATCCAATCTATCATTCAAACCTTTTTCCTTCATGAGTGAATTAATTTCCATTATTCCATTCTCAAGGATCAAATTTGCTTCAAGGTTTTCATCAAAGATTTTTACAATTCTGGACATGACAGATTTGGAATTCCCCTTTGTAAACCTGAAAGGACAGCCAAGGTCTGGAGTGTCCTTTAGTGTACAAGCCAATCTCTCTTCGTTTACACTCACGTTCAAATATTTCAAAGCTCTTCTCACTTCTTGGCCTGGGTTCTCAACTAATTTTTCATATTGAATAATGACCATTTCCTTCCCATCAGGTGAGCCACTTATCCAAGATTTTAAATGATTCACCCAAAGACTCACTCCTTCACGGAAAAACTGAGTAAAACCTACATTGTAAAATAAATACAAAATTATTCCCTTTTTTTTAGACACCCTGTAAATTCTTACGAGTTCTTAACACTCACCAATTTTTTCATAATCTAATTCAGTTTTATACTTTGTTTTTTTGCATGAACAGAACCGCATCATTTGTTGAGTAGCCACTCTAGAACTTATCAATACATTCCAAGGATTCCTCACAATTAGAATCCCACGATACTCAAAAAATATTTTTGACAACAACGGCCAGCTCACTTCTTCCCCTTTGTATGCTATAGTCTTCTTGTACCAATTCGGTAGATGATGATAATGGGTGTCTCGGGTTTCAATCAAGATAGATTTTCCATCCCATATATGAAGATTACAATGAGACTGAGTGAATATGTATTCATTTGGAACTGTGGGTATCACAGCTCCGATAACAAAACCAGACGTTCTTTCAATCATTTGTGCCAAGTAAGAGCTTCCAGAACATCCACTACTTGCCAATGCCCTGTATAGTAGTTCAATTTAAATAAAAAAATTCTTTGAAAAGAAAAGAGTCCTAAGGCGGAGTGCCCTCAAA
>JAQGCB010001116.1:0-16112 GCA_034698835.1 Protaphorura tricampata | reverse complement strand
ATTCAAGAGACCCCATACCTACCGATCAACAACTTTTTGAAAAATAACAACTTTTTTCAACACATGGGGCATGTATTGCCATCTGATTACATTGGGAGCAAAATCGACTTTGCTCCCAGTGTATTTAGATGGGGAATGAAAAAAACATGATTAACTGAATGAAATTATGAACCCGATTCAATTTTAACGGCTTCAAATTGAAGTAAAAATACTTTCTGTCGATTCATGTTGAAAATTGGACCATTTATCATACGAATTTAGGCCGAATTTTCGAATTGTTCGACTCATTCGAATTCATTTCTTGGGCAGTTGCCAGGTGAGCGATAGTCGTTGCAGCGGAAAAATCATTTCGGACGAATTTTTATTTTGAAGAACTATGATGTCTCCTGAGTAGTAAAGGCTCCTTGGTACGACATAGAAGATAATATTAGTAAAATATTTTCGAAGTTTCACATTGGCTCTTCGTTCATCAAATCAACTGGAACAGAAACAGAAACATGACGGACTCACATAAATTGATTTTGTCTGGCCTCCTATTGGTCACTTTCTTCTTTCTACCAGATGGCGTCAGTGGTGAGTTATATCACTCTTACACGGCCGCGCTCAATTTTTCTTATTTGAGATTTGACTTAATAAAGTTAATGAGCATGAATTATTATTGCTGTATGTAACTCTCTCCATAGGCTTGCAATGTTAAACATGTGAAGCAGGTACATTGGGCGGAGTCAGTCGTGATGATCAAACTTGCATTCAACCCAAAGAGGGAAGGACTAAGGTCGGTAAATGTGATCCCGACGAGATTTGTTCTACACTTGTGACTAAGTTCAAAGGTACCTAATGTTTGTTTCTGATTGTGAGTACCAAAATATGACAGAATGATAGATGTCAAACAAAGTATAAACCAAAACTTTTTTGCCTGACATTCCAGGTCAAGGTCAAAGTGCAGAGCAAATTACAATACGAGCATGCCGTAATCCAAGAAAGATAGAAGAAGAGGGTAAAGTCAAAATAGGGTCTAATGAATGTAAGGATCTTGATGCAACGGGTAATGGAGGGGTAAAAACTTCCAATAGAATTTGTTTGTGTGATGGAGATCTTTGCAATCGTGCTGGACATCTTTACATTTGGTCTAAAACTCAACTCCTCCTAATCGGATTCATCATATTCTTCGGTGGTCAGCTTTATTACAATTAATCTACTAATCTTTGACAATTTGACGAAATCTATTCGTGCATCGCTGAAAATATGAGTATAATCACCAGCACGCCCAGCTGGATAAATGAACTCCAAAATTCTGAATAAAATCTATATTTGAGCGTTTGAACTTACTGTCCGATGGCTTCATAATTTGTCTCTTGTTTTCTTTGAATTTATACAAATGGCCGTTACTTCGCAATCTTTAAATTACAACTACTTTTTGAGTTTTTTTCAAACTACATTCATACATAGGAAGGGTCAAATTACATTCCTCAGGTCTTATGAAAGGCTAGAAGAGTAGGGAATATTTAAATGTTTTTAACAAATATTGCATTGTAGCCAAGAAGCGAGGTGTTGTACATGTGTATTGCTCGCTGTTGTTTCATGGATTTAAGTCGTACTTCAGATATGCGCAAACAATACGGAAAACCCAACAATCGTTAGTTCATAAAGGAATGCATATTGACAATTACTTCCGTAAAAAATTGGATTGTTGCCAGAATTTGTAGTTTTTATATTTTGTTATTATCGTACTTTCGGTTTATTATGATTTCGACGAAGCCCAGAAAAGTTTTGAGATAAACTAGTACTTGTACGACTAGTGTAATTTCTAGGCGAATTGATGACTGACTGTTAAACATTTTGTTCCTATAAATATCAATTGCATTAATTCGAAATGATGTCGCGAGCGATGTATTTTATTGTGTACATTTTATGCACAGTACTGATAATGAATAAAATAGGACTCCAAGAAGTTCACGGAGATTTTAGTGAGTACAACAAATTACTGTTTAATAATGCCTTTGTAAATTCTTTAGTTTTGAAAAAACTCAACAATTTCAGAATTTGGTGGATGCAGTACGAGGAAGGACTTGGATTGTTTTAAGGAGCTCGTTCAACTATGCGTATCCGGTGGTGGAGATAACAATCCAGTTAACCTTACAAGTTGCAGTCCAGCCTGTTTGGATCATTTTTGTTTCAAGCATAATAAGGTTCGCGAGGATGGCACCGACAATAATCGTTGCTGTAATTGGTTTATATCCCGGTGTAGAAGAAATACCTTCTCAATATGTGATATGATTTCTATGAATGCTTGTACTAGAGAAAATAGTGCAATCGTGAGTCTTTTGTGCCCAAATCTCTGTCAATTGTGTCACAAAATAGTATGAGAAATACTACTCGTAAGATATTATTCATGTTGAAGGACATGAAAGTAAACTGTCCAACCACCAGTAACTTATATTTTAAGTACCGTGTGAAAATAAATCAATACAAAACAAAAAAATTAGTAGTGCGAATACGGTTTATTAATTAACTTTAAATTTCTATTAGTAGGTCATAAAATTGTATTTGGAATTAGTCTTACAAATAATATTTATACAATGCATTGCCAAGAACGATGATTAATATATTTTAAGAACTGCGCATTTATGATCGGACACCATAAATATTACTTATCCACACAATCCTCGACCACCTGATGTTCCCAATGGAACACAATTTCCTTCGCAGCACTCGGCATTACTGAAACATCCTTGATCTCTGGCTTTACAACCCTAAAATATTCAACACATTATTTCCCCACTTGTATTTCCTGTAGAGAAAAAAACCTTCAATCGATCCCTGAATTCGTATCAAGATCTTACCTCCGGAGTATCTGAAACGCAGCTTCCGTTCTCAGCAAACGGATTCAATTGGCAGCTGTATCCAGGACAGCAGTCATTTGACGAATTATTACAGGGCATATCAGCACACTGAAAAAGTGATTTCAAAATGGTTGTGAATGGTCAGGATATATTTTTTGAGGAGTTATGTGTATGTACTGTACAACTGAGCTACGATTAATCGTAGCTACTGATAAGTGCCAGAATATTTTGCATGTGTATAAAAGTTGCTCGGATAAATTCATTAATTACAGCCAAACGGCTAAACTGATGCATTAGTTAATAACACCATAAAGAATGGGGAAATTAATGTTCTTACTCCGTCATCTTTCAAAGAAAAGTTAGCCCGAGAACGTTGCAATCGTTGGTTGTCGCCATACATTTTGCTGTAATTTCAATAAGGTAAAAAATAAAGTACATGTACGTTTAATTTTCAGAATTGAGATTATTCTAGTATTTTGTACTCACGTCTGACACGTTCATAAAGGATGGAATAATTTATCCCCACCTTACTCATTGCATCTTGGAATATATTTTTGAAATCTTTTTGGACAAGAATTTCCAAACTTCTATTCAAAGTGATTCGAGCACTCTGCAGATAGTACTGTGTGGGGGGCAAGGAATTATAAAAGTTTAATGGCCGTCCGAAAAATATTAATAATTTGTGTACTATCTTCTTTTTACTTATCCCGTTGAAAGACTCAAGGACTCAACGAGTGCGTTGGCTTGAGATTGAGTCTTTAGTGTGATTTGATAACTTTCCATATTTAATCGTTTTGTTTGGAATCCTGGTTTGGCACCCAAAGTCATTCCCACAAACAAACTTACAAAAAATGGTAAAAGTAATTTCAACATTTTGGAAAAGTAAAGACTTTTTAGTAATAAGTTTAGAAATAAAACGTTTATTGATTATTGAATTGTTTAGGGAAGTAATTTTGCAACTGATTCTGAAGTTGTTGCTTCTCTGCGTTTTATATCCAATGATATCGGTTCGTAAGAATCCATACGTCGTTAATTTCATTCATATGGATTCAATGAACTCTCTTCTTTCTATACATCTTTCGACAAACTCGGTAGTTTGACTTAATAAATGTAAGACCATTAGATTATCTATGAAAACGCAAGATCGACATTTTTTTTTGCAAAATTAAGCAGTATTGTGTTGTAATAATATATTTATTTAGTAATAATTAATAGAATGAATATTTAAAACTTAACAGTACTTATACTGTTTGCAAAATGTAGGCCGTAATGATCAGTATTCTGAAAGTGATGATTCAATCAATCAATTCACCTCTATATTATCCTATGATGCATTTTATGAATTTCAATTACAAGTGACGACTCAGGCATGGTGTAGACATTTTTCCGTTCAATTATTAAGTAGAGCGATAACCAAATTGCGAACATATCCAATTATGTTTGATCGTCTAAAATTTTTAACATGACCATTTCATTTAAAATAATTCCACATTTTCTTAACCGTAAATGAACCAAGTGATCTCCACTCCACTTCCTCCACGCAATCAAAATAATTTATTAAAATCGTTGGAATTTTTATGTAAGGTGTACATGTATAATTTTAAGTGCAATATCCTGCAACTCCAGTCCGAACCTGGCATCTACCGCTACAGCACACCCTGTATGTGTGGCACGGTGTATGAGGCCCTTGACAATATTCCTGAAATAATTAATACAATGAAACTCATATAAACATTTCTATAACATATGGGCTTGGATAATTTAGAATCGTAAACTCACCGCAGTACCCGAGATACAGCTTCCGTATTGAGTAAATGGATTCAAAATGCAATCGAATCCAGGGCAGCAATTATTTGACCAGTTCGTGCACCGCATGTAAGCGCACTGAAATTATATGATTTGAATTCATTACAAGAACGACATTTAATAAATGATATTGGCATCATGGCAAGTAATGATGGAAGAATAAATTGCATTTTGTGTAAAAAAAATAATAGCGTTTTACTTGCTGTTGCTGTAAATTACGCCCAGCTGGTGAAAGTTGACCATGGGAAGCGTACATTTTGCTAAAATTTTGAAAAGGAAAACGCAAGAAAAATTATAGGTGTATTTTTAAATACTGTGATGAACTCACATTTTTACACGTTCGTAAATGATGTTGTACTTTATCCCCGCCTTAGCCATAACCGCCTTAGCCATATTTTGAAACATATTCTTCTTTTCTTTCTGGATCAGAATCTCTAGCTTTTTATTCACAGCGATTTTGCCACTCAGGAGATAATACTGTAAATGGATTGATGAAGGAGTCGATTGAATTCTTTATTTGAAAATATGTATGAATAATTGATATAGTTTTGCATTTACCTCGTTAAACGAATCAATGAAGTCCGTAATCGCGTTGACATGAGATTGAGTCTCAGGAATGATCTGATAGCTTTCCATAACGTATCGCTGACTTAAAATTCTTCGTTGATCAGTACGATTAGCTATCCCAAATCCAACTAACAAACTTACAAGAACCAGTAGAAATAATTTCGACATTTTCTGAAGCAAAACTTGGCTTGGAACAGTAACGCTGCTTCCCTTGCTCTGTTTGAGAGTAATTTTGTGATGATTGACTCAGGAAGTCTTGTTTCTATAAATTTTGTGTCCAGAATTATCGCTTCTCAAGAAACAAAACGTTGCTAATTTCATTCATAAGAATTCAATGAACTCGCTGACTTTCGTGTTACCGTTAATTGCTTACTCATCTTTAACTTTATCATTAGCTAAATTACATATAAAAGTTATCAGAAATTATGAATGGTCTGAATAATGCACTGCGTAATATGCATTTAATGAAAATTAGGTCTATGTGTTGTCTATATTTTACGATGCAATTCCATTACTCCATGCAGGTTCAGTTTGCATGTTCTGGTTCGTCATTCATCATTATGATTTCGAAATACAATATGTAGAATCTGTATATGATTAAATAGGTGTCTTAAAGAAATAGCCATGCACTTTAACCATGGCCATGTGCTTGCTTTATTGAAATATTTTGTACACTCTTCTGTAATGACGAATATGTAAATGACCGATTAATCGCCCAGGGGTTTATTTGTTCTGGACTGGTCACATTGTCGTAGACATTCACCATAAGCGTAATCCAGAAAGATCCGGCGTTTTGTCGAGTCTATGTGACCATGGAAGCTTATAGTGTCTTATGGATTACAAGCCTTGAGCTGAATACAGGCCGGTCTCGTTTATAAGCCGGTCGCTCTCTCCATTGATTCTTATGGAGAAAGAGGTGAAAGCGAAGGAGAAAGTAAACTTTCTCTCCCATTTATACGGTAAGTAGCAAAATCAAGTGTATTTCTATTTTCTAGAGTTCACCGGTGATTATTATTTCCAAATACAGTCGAATTTTATTTGTATCCGTTCCAAAAAAAAGACATCATATTATGTGTAATTTACATGGAATTTGAATTTTATAACTCGAGCAAAAACAAATACTGACTGACTGCTGCTGCTGCTGTATGTATATTTAAGCTACACTTGAACATTTTTTTTTGGAAGCTTTTCATAAACATAAACTTATAATATAAATCTCACACACATTTTTATAGAATGAGTGAATCTCGTAGAACAGTAGAACACTTTTCGTTTTTAATATATTAATAAAAATTGCAGAGATTTTTCAAGCAATTTACAATGGCATGGCAGGTGTTTAATTAAATAACTTAAAATTATCCATTAATATATTGCATTTTGTGGAGGAAGGGTACAATTTCAAATTTCAAACATAATTATGGTTATTTTAAAAAATATTCAATGTCAACTGAGAGGATAAGTTAAAAACTACACTTTGATGCTGGCGACTAGTCAATATGATACAAAAAAACTCGGAAGGGTTAACAAAAAAAAATGAATTAAAACTGAGCAGGTTTACTCTTGATATATTGTTGATTTGTGAACATTTTTTTTACAGAAAAAGTCATTAGAAGGGTAAAACATAACATAAAGTGTGTGTTAATAATTAACCATTACATTTACTATACTACTTTTAAATGCCACCTAAATTAATTGTTCAATATATTAGCTAACTATTCACACGTTTTTTCCATTTAACAGCCATATCTAATTCTCAAATAAAATGCTAGTGCTGGACATCACATGTTCACACAAATAACATAAAACAAAAAAGCCGAGAATACGTTACCATCCTTCTTCAAATCATTCTTGTGCGGTAAAACCTGTGCTGGACGACCACCGTCTGGTGAATTTGTTATGGTCGTAATGAATTACCCTATCACGACCGGTCAGTTTCAACAGGTTTTACGGTAAAAGACGTATCTTTATTTAACAAAGTTGGCAGGAAGGAATTCTCAACACAATGAAACCTGTCTTGGCAGGCCACCGCCTAGAATAATTCTGTTAGTTAGCGTTTGGGCTACCATAGGCTCTGAGAAAAGCTCAATCTCGATGGTGTTTCTAATACGCAGGTGTCTACATAGACAAGTGGTCTCTTCGACAGGTTTCACTGTACATATATTTGACTTCCGGCTTCCATATAAATTAATTTTGGGTTTGTTAGCTCAAATACGCTTTTACGGAGAATGAAATAAACTTAAAAATCATCAAAGCTGCAGCGAGTGAAGTGCAGTGCAGTTACAAAATAATTTATAAAGTAAAGAATTTTAGCTCATGGCTCACATTTTTTTTAAATTAATTAATGCATGTCTACTAACATCAACCTATGTATGTGAAATGTAAGGAGGGGTCACAGGATTTTTAATTTTTTACACAAAATACACTCTACATCTAGTGGTACGTCTACGTACAGACCGTACGGTACATCTAACTAGCACATACATTTACAATTACAATTATTACAGGTGCATACAACATCCAAATATTTTATATTATATTTCATGTAATTAGTATTTAGTTATCATTATTAATTAGCCATCCTGAATTCAATTCATCCATCCGTTTCTTCCGTCCATACACAGTCACAGTCTGTGTTCAAATTTTTATTTCTCCAACAATTTTTTCAGACAAGTCCATTCTCGTCTTTGTCCACGCGTCACGCGTCCATTCCGGAAACACACAGACACATCAGGCTTGGCGCTTAATAAGTTTCTTAATATTTTACAACAGGAGTTAAGTTTTCGTAGATATTTAACATTTACATTTAACATAGGTAGTAGTCGGTAAGATAAAGCACTGGCTTTCTTTTTTTTTCTTTCTTTGCAGTAAAGTTGCGTCGAGAGCAGGTAACTCTGAAAATAATGAAGAATTAGAATCATTTTAATTCACATCCACTTAAAGAAGCCCGGGAATCGAACCCGATTCCAGCGAAACTGCATGGGTAGACTCGTACCACTATGCTGATACGCCATATTGCAAATATTGCTTCTGTGTTGTGTAGGCAAAAATTAATGGCTTACCTAATTTAGGCAGTTTTATATACAAATATGGAGGACTACTGCCTTCTCCAGAAGGTTATGGTGAAGAGAACCAGGAACGAGGCAGCAAACGTTGATGTTGAGATGACGCTGCTACTGGCACCACCCTTAGACACTACGGACGCTGTAAAAAATCAGAACACAAAAATGAAGATAAGAATTTGGTTCGGGAGGAAAAAAAATGAAGTAAGACATAAAAGTCAAAGTCAGGTAGGTTTTTTAAAAGCGTTAGCGTTATATTGTGATGTCAGGGCAGGGCAAGACCTCAAGGAAGTACGTAATTTATTGTTACGACGGTCAAAAAGAGTGTTGGGTATTTTATTGTGTCACAAAGTCAAAGAAGGAAATGACTACTGACCTTTGGCAGTCTCAGCCTGATAATCCAATGACTGATAATCTGTGTAAATAACAAAAAAGACAAACACAAGGAATCGTTAGTAAGTTTAGTTTTTAGCTTTAGCTTTAGCTTTGGCTACCACATTTCACGCCTCAACATATCTTAAAGATATGTACGTTTACGTATACAAATCTCAAGGAATTTCAGGTCACTTGAATTACGTATGGCTATTGGCTATTGACTATCAATATACATATAATTTTGGTTTATTTTTTTAAAACTTACTTTTACCGTTGATATGAAATTGGTGGAGACGAGAGGGTCGAGACCAACCATTTTTATTCATGGCATACAAAACGACTTCATAGTCAGAGTTGGAAATTAATTTTTTCAAGGTGTGAGTGACCACGTAGACATATTGCTGATTTTGACTCGGCTCTCCTTTCACGGAACTATTCTGCCATTCACCGTCTCCCTGAAATTCCCACAAAAATCATTAACGAATTTTTTTCCCCACATATTTTAGAATTTACGCCAAAAAATATTGTCTGTATAAAACTATAGGATTTTCTGGAAATAATAGCAGATCAAGGTCATTGACCTCTGGTGTATGCATGCATGGAATCGTCGCTTAAATAAAAATTAGCATACAAATTATGCTACAATTATGAACTCCACGATAAATGTCCACCCTGAATTCTCTCCATAAGCAAACATATAAATTATAATTAAATTGTGTGTCCATCCTTAATTTTAAGTGCAGCATAAATATTATTGATCTTGGAATCAGATAAGTAATCTAGATTGGCCATACTTCCAAAAAATTAAACCAGTTTTTCAACCTTTATTTACTGTTTAATTGCATGATTGGATTTCTACAGAAGATTTAAATGTTTACAAACGAGCAGAGCAGAAGGTTTAACATGTGGGACAAAACTGCAACTGCAAAATACACACGCAATTAAAGCCAAGCTGAGGCTGCTGGTACCTAATTAATCAGTTGAAATTTTTGGATGCGGGTGTGGACTTGATGATTCGTCGCTCTTACAATTTAAGTTACGATTACGAGCATTACATTGTTCTTCGCCTAATTATCTCCTTGGAAAATTCATACTGACGACAACGACTGACACTATTCGTAATCGTAACACGAGCTACCGTTACATCCCGTTATACGCAGACACCAGCGCCAGGCGTTGGACTTGAGTCTCTCATTAATTAATCATCTCGTTTATAAATTAAAACACATTGCAATAAATTATCATTTAACGGGATTAGAAACACGCCCTTGTTGGAGGGGTGCGCTTAGTGCGTTGTTGTTGTTTATTAGCACCAGACCAGACCATACAGTTGATGCACCAGACGCAGGACGCAGACGGACCCGTAATTCAATCCAATCTCCATTCATTAAAATCTTAATCTTATTAATAGAGCAATAAATTAGGTAGAAAATTGTAGGAGATGAGATGACCCTTGTGTGTGTATGTGTTTCTACGTATATGCTCTGTGTATGCACTCAAGTATTATACATAGTATTCTTGATTAAACAAACACACAAGGCTATTTAGATTCATTAGTTCGTTAACTCGGTGTACTTTGGTTTATGGTACATATCTGAAAAGTTAGGAAAAGTTGGTTTTAGCATTCTAGCCATACGAACCTTTCTGTAACTCAGTTTGTAGTCTTCAATTGGAATGCTGCTCTCCATTGTCCAGACTAGTCGATAGCTCATGTGCTCCTCACCCGCCGCGTACTCAGTTAGGAAAGGTTGACTAGGTTTTCCTAGAAGTAAATATTCATATTAATTTATGACAAGAAAAAATGCATATATTTTAATTGAAATTCGCCGTAAGGCATGGTCAGGCATCGCAGATCAAATTCATTGACTTTTTCCAAAAGAGAAAGTTAAGCTGGCTGGTTTGGCGACTAGAGAAAATTCTCCAAAGAAGAGTCACCTCATTGATACCAATTCGAATTCGAAACTGGTAAATCGAAATTTGAACTGTTTCGCTTATATCTTCTGATTTTTTTTAAATTAGCGTAATTAAGACAAAAATTACCGGTGAGTTGAATGAATCCAGTGCTGCGTCCTAATTTATTCTCTGCTTCGCATATATAGTCTCCGTAGTCTTTTTCTCCGACATTTTTGACGTGTAATGTGAAGACATGATGCATGTGCTCAGCAATCACGTGTTGTGAATTCCTTGGATTAATTTCTCTTCCATTGAAGGACCATTTGACAGATTTTGGTTTTGGTTCTGCGTGAACTTTACAAATCAAGTCAACTTCAGACCCACCAGCCGAGTGCAAAGAATCTCTCTCAACTTCAATTTCAGGGGCAACTGTAAATGTATAAACAAACAAAACCGGAGAGTTTTTTTAAAAGAAAAAAAAACGTTAGGAGGTTAAGGATTAAAACGGTCTCCAATCGGCACGGCGAATATAACAGGGTGATTCATAAATTTTAAAAAATACACGCATTCTATTGACATTCGCAAAAATAGAGTCGGCGAATCGAACCCGACTACACCGAAACACCAGTGGTAGACTTATGCCACTATGCTGCGACGCCATTTCAGATTCAGAAATTTGTATGAAATTCTTTACGACAACCCAATGCATCATCAAACACTGAATTTCACAATCAATTGTTTATACAGTCGTGCAATATTGGACCAATTGTTATGATCCACCCTTACCCTATGCGTAGGAACGACAACATCATAAATTGTAAAATCTCCCCTAAAAGAAATCAAAAGTTACGTACGGATATATAAAACACACACACACACACATGGATTTTATTGCATCACTCGTCTCCGACTCCTTCCTTCCTTCACCATATTATTTATAGAGCAAGATCTCTGTTGAAACAACTTGAAATAGTCATAAATATCTGCGTGTGTATACGAACGCGTACAGATACACACATAAGTACGGGTAGTAGATATGCATTCATCCTTAACATTCAAGATCATCACTCACTCAGTTATCTCCTCATGAATCTCTTCCAAATAAATCCGGAGGATGAAAAATACGCACACACAAAAAAAACGAAGAAACTTCGTAACTTCGAGCTTTTATATTGCCATTGCTGCTATTTCACGGGCGGACGAATGAGTTTGAAAAGAATCACAGTAACAGAGAAACAAAAATGTCGGCAGTTGCAATCTGCAGTGGTATAGCATGTAATGCAGTAGTAGTAGTAATGCTCCCCATTCATTCATTCAACTCATTGGACCATCTTCCTTGTCATCTCCATTAAAATAAACTCATACTAGTATGCACAACTTTTACTACTGTATATGCTATCGCTATGTTACGAGATTCTCAAATATAAAAGGCAATTCTGATCTACTGGTGTCATTCTTAAGAATTTAAATGCACCGCCGAGGAGTCGGAAGCATTCTATGTGCATGTGCATTGTGAATTTCTTTGTTGCGGGTATTTATTCAAATTAGGCGATGTAATTTGTGCATTAGGCCCCACAAAAACTATGTACGTCAAGCATCGCAGCATATTTACCGTGGAGGAGGTAAATAGACAACACCAATTTGACCCAGGGGACTCTAAAAGGAAGAAACTTCCACAACGGCAATTCCTCTTACAAAATATTTGACCTTTTCTAAGTATTCCTGAGACATAAGACACAATATGATTTTCTTTTTGAGAATATTATGTAAAATATGAAATGCCTATTTGTGAGGGAAGGGAATGCCAATCGACTTACTGTTCCTGTTAGCAGTTACTACTGGGTGGGGTACGGTATTATATGGAATCATACACATTCACATTCATCCATAGAATGCAAAGCAACGCACTGCATTGGAATGAGAGTGGAAGTGGAAGTCAAAGTGGAAGTATTAAACGGAAGTTTTTGTGTGTGTGGAAAAAATGGCACGTGTAACCTCATCTTCCACTTCCACTTCCACCAAAAGATTTTCTGGGTTCTTCTTCTGTACAGTGTACACATATTCATACCATATAGTACACTACCCATACATGTGTATCTAAAAAGGAGTACCCACTTAACAGAATGTTTCCAAAAAAAAAAGTTTTTCTAGATCTCTAGACCAGACTCCATACTCTGCATGGTTCTCCTAGTGACTTCTAGAATGAATGTGACTTTGACTTTGACTTCTGACTTGGTCTTGGTCCTCAAACGCATACACATGAAAACGTACGCACCATGTACGCACTAAAATATATTGCTACAGCTCTAGACGACTACGTTAGAAATTGTTGGAAACTTTTTTAAACTTTTTTAAAATTTCATTCATGGTTGGATATCAGTGTCAGGTCAGGACGGAACACTGGTGATTTAGTAATTTACGTATCAAAAAACTTTTTAAGCTATTTTACAACCTAGTACATGCAATCATTTTCATTTTCATTTTCATTACGCGCGCGGGTGGGCTTAGTTTGTTTGTCAGGAGCAAACTGAAAACTTTAGAATTCTAGAATATTTTAAGTTGCTACCGTTGTTGTGAAAACTTTTAGAATGTTAGAAAAGGCAAGGCGGGCGAGATGGAGAATTCAGTGGCCAAAATAAATCTCGAGCAAAAAGTGACTTGACGTGACATGAGTCATGGGAGATGATGAGAATTTAAAGACATAGTTTATGGGAATAAAGTCTGTCTGTCTGAAAAGTGCGTATGTTCCTGACTCAGGAAATTTCTTTCTTCCGGGTTTTTTACGTGACAAGCACAAGACTGAATTTCAGTGAGTCTGAATTCTGTCTGAATTCTTCCTCGTGTCCAAAAACTCAGACCGAATTCGGAGGAAACATGCCTGCAGTCAAGTCAAGTTCAATGACGCCGTAGGATTTGGCTTTGACTCCTAACTTGGTGCGTTAACGCACTAAATGTCAAGCTTAAGCTCAATGAATTCCATTCCTGTCCTTCCGAATTCGGTTGAGAACACACACAGTCTGTGTTTTCATCCGAATGTCAAGTTCAATGAATTAGAGTCCGAATTCGGACTGGATGTCGGAAATCCGGGAATAAACCGTTGGGAATGCGTTTTTCGGGGCCAATTTATGTTAGTGCTATGCTAGTACGCTGAGCCTGTGTACTATTTAAATCCCTCAGAGAAAAAATTAGACAGGAATTTCTAATCCATAAATCCTTAAAGCATTAAATTTTTGATTTTCAAGCCCAAAGCAGCCTAAAAAGTCGAATCGTTTGATAAAATCCGTCATAACGGCCGCAAACTTGAAGTGCAGAGTGCAGACATTTCACACAGTAAAAACACGAGAGTTGAATAACAAGGATTTTACATCAATTTAACTTAAAACATGGAATCACACAGAGGCGAGGACAGTAAATGTCACATCATCATGTTTTTCCTTCTTCTGTAGTAAAAACTTGAGCAAAAATTTTGTAATTTATAACCCACAAAAGTACACGTCCGCGGAAGGAACTTGCCTTTTCCATGTAGAACCTTGTATTGTTGTAAATTGTAGTAAAAACGTTGTTTACTACCACACAAGATTCACGAAATCCCTCCTGCTGCCAACTATGAAGACAACCCATTCATTCATACAAACTCATTCATTATGCCCAGATTTCTATTGACCTTTCATTTTTTTATAATGTTACATTACTCGAGAACGATATGAGTTGCTGGTTTTGCCATTTAAAATTAATAAGCGAAATAAAAAATACATGGCGTGTTCCAGTAATTTCTAGAATTTGACAATTCATAGTTAAAAAAGTTGGCCAATTATCTAAAATTAACCAAAAAGCGTTGGTTAATTGGTAAGGCCCTTTCTTTGACAAATTTCTGAACATTTTAAAAATATTTGAAGGTTGAAAATTGTTGAACATTTAAAAAATTGCTCATATTTTAATTTATACAAAGTGAAACAATATACTTACAGTTAACTTCCAATTGCAGAGCTGTGGTTGCATTCCCGACAGAGTTTGATGCAAAACAATCATATTTTCCTCCATGGTGTCGAGACACACTTGAAAAAGTAATGGTTGACCCTTGGATGACCTTCTCTCCGCTTGGGAATACTTTATCACCCTGCGAAATAAACACAAATCAAAAACATACGAATTATTTAATAATTCATTTCTCAACCACTTAAGAGCATACGTACGAATATGAAAGCAATATTGCAATTTCAATAGAGCAAAAACTACGGAGGTAATTAATATTTAGTGGTAAAGTGACCCATGACGGCAATATGTATGTATGTGTGTTGCATGGTGGTCAAAACTTAGACAGCGGGGTTCCTTCAGACCTCACTTGACTAAGGTCAAATTAATTGCGGAGTTGACGAGGAATCTCTTGAGGGCGTAAAAATTGTAATGAATCAAATTTTTGTACACATGCTCGTGTATTCTCTAGCCTGAATTTTTATGTCAATCTGGACTTTCCGTGAAAAGTAGTTTCCTTGTGAGTGATGACAAGTTTAAATTATTGCACCCAGTTGGCAATAGCCATTGCTATTGCATACCACCAAGCACCAGGAGGACAAATCGTCAGCTCATTGTTATTCATTCAACAAAAGTTCATAGTTCCTTAGTGCTTGTAAGAAATTACTTCAAAAGAAACAAGAATTAGCCGAATTTTAATGGTGTGTGCGGATGAATTCATGAGGAAAATAATGGGGCTTGTAAATGCATTGGAATTCAAAGTGATTTCAACTCTTATTTATGATGACTTTTAATTCGAGTTTAAAAGTTAAATCTTGTTACGCGGCAAGTAACATTACATTAGCCTTAGCGGAACCTAGGTTGCAATTTAGGACAAATCTGTAACACAGCGAGACGGTGCAGGCAACTCGCACCACTTTATCTCCCAAATATATACAAATTTTGGGATTCTCAAATGACATGATGAATGTAGTTTACTCCACTCCGGGGGATTCTTCACGCAGTTCAACATATTCAAGGCAAACAAAAATTTAGACAGATGAGACAAATATCCTTAGAGTTCAGAGGTCAATTTTGAAGTATATTCCTGTCCTGAGCTAAATCTACATTCTACATCTCCAGGCATATTTCTTCAAACTTGGAAAGGAAACTTACTGTTACAATATTGGAATGCAAATGCAATATTCAATTTCAACTGCACTAAAATTGCATGTACAAAGTCATTTTTCCCCCATTCCAACTTCTAAATGACATACATGTTCATATTTGGATATTTTGTAAACAAAATTATTTATTTATTTAAAGTGTGAAAGTGTGCATTCGTGTTCTGGCTGGTTTGGCTTGGCCTGTGGCAGACGGAACACATTATTATACATCTTACGCATCTTAATATTAAAAAAGTGCAATGATGCACTTGCACTTGCACATGCACATATGGTTATAGTTTTACAAGCATTTTGAAATTTGATCCAGACTCCACTCACACTCTCTAATGTAAATGTAAACTCAACTTCAAGCCTTGAAATGAAAGATTTAATGCCTGGGTAGGGTCCAGAAACAAATAAGTGGTCGGAGAATATCCCTTATTCGGTGGAGA
>JAQGCB010001115.1:0-16113 GCA_034698835.1 Protaphorura tricampata | reverse complement strand
TGTATTTCTTTTTTTATATGGGTAACAAGTTGGGTCCTCTTGTGATTTACACGGCCAATGTTTGTCCACACAATGGTCAAAAATGTGGTGAGTCAAAAATTTGGGGCAGGGTTGCTTTCACCTTGTCGATTTTTAAAATAACTGGAGTAATGTTACTTCCTTTAATTTTACTTTGTATTCTATAAAAGAAGAGTCCACAGTATGGCTATCGCTGGACGAACTGATGGTTGGGTCTTTGCGTCAAAATGATACAAGAATTCTTGACTACATCATAAAAGGTCACTATTTAAATCCACCGTCTCCACTTGAGTACAACCTAACCAATCTGTATGAGGACCCTAGCATGGGCCAGTCAACGATCGTGAAACATGCTTTAAATAATATGGTCAGTCTCACGTCACTGGTCACGAATTGTAATCTTCAAATGTTTAAAATATGCACGAATCGTTTTTTTTTTACAGAGGAACGGATTCTTTGTCGAGGTTCGTTTTTCAATTTTGCTATTTGTAATAACTTTTCATGAAAAGAAAGTTTAACTAAATTGTATTCTAGTGCGGCGGACTTGACGGAGAATTGAGATCCAATACTCTAATGTTCGAAAGAGACTATGACTGGAGAGTAAGAATTTTACAATGTTTTACCTACTACTATTTATTGAATTTGGAAACACAGAACAGAATTTTCAAGAGAGAAAGTGAAATTGACTCACCACTTTCACCTGTTTCCACTAACACACTGTTTTCCACCAACGTTATGAGCGCAACCTTAAAATGAAACAATACTTACAATCACATTCCTTTGTTTTTGTTACTGAAGGGACTTCTGATTGAAGCAGATCCGAGGAACTACGAAAAACTTTTACAAAAGCGGAGAAAAGCCTGGACATCTCCATCTTGTTTAGCTACAAAGAGATTTCCTCATCAAGTGAGGAGTTTTTAATGTTATGCATACCAAAATTTCGTTGTTCATTGAAAACGTAACGTATATTTGTAAAGGTGATGTTCAAACAAGACTCTAACGCTGGAAAGATTTCCAGTCAAATCGTTGGAACTGAGAAGGCCGAGGAAGGTTTCGTGAAAGTTCAATGTTTTCCATTTTTCTCCCTTGTCTCTGCCCTCAATATTACCACAGTTGATTATTTTAGTTTAGACGTTGAAGGAAGTGAGATCGACGTTTTGAAGACAATCCCTTTTGACTCAATTTTTATAAAGGTAAATCGTATGTATTTCAACGCACACTACAAATCACTTTCCATGTAAAACAGACCATAATGTAGGCTAAATCTACAGAATTAGTAATTTCACCCCACGCATATCAATTGTCAACAATTTTTTACATATGGTATTCCCAGAATTTCTGCTTTACTGTTCCTTTCGAAAATAATTACAAGTTTACCGTCTAATTGTCTTCTGGTCTTATATTCATAGGTTCTTTCAGTCGAATACGTTCATGATGTAGGTGGAAGGGAAGCCGTAAGGAAACTGGTCACGTCGAAAGGGTTCCGTGTCTTTGGAGAGGTCCGAGATCGAGGAAATCTTGCCAATGATCTGATATTTATTAACAAGAGATTCCAAAGAAATTCTGATGCAACGTCGCCAAATAATTAACTCTATGTGTTCAATTGTTCAAAAATAAAACCAAATTCTCATTCCTTGAAATTCTCTCTAATATTAATTAATCAAAACTGACAAAGTAAATAGTGTTTTACACCGCTCATAATCTTAATTGGTATTCGAACGTCATTCAGCGCATTTGTACACATACACATTTTGTATGCTACGGAACGATATTGCTCCCTGTCTAAGACTGCAACAAATAGCTAGCTGAAACATCAGAATATTTGAAAATATTGTAAAAGTAATAAGAAAGGTACTACACAAAGGGCACGGCAAAAGATTCTCATGTCAGAATTGGCTGATTTTTTTATGTTGTAGCTCTTCACCTCTTGAACTACTTTTTTGAATATGTGTCCATTTCGGACTTGTTAACAAACAAGGGGCATTGGGCCTCCTGCCCATCTGTGTATTAACAATTCCGCAATGGTTGGGATCTTCGGGACGGTTCCTTCAAAAAAGTTGTTCAGGTCAAGGACTGCAGAATATCAAAAAAATTAGCCAATTCTGACCGCGGATCTTTTGCTGTACTCTTTGTTGTGTATCCTTTATTAAAGGAGTTGCTTACAATTATAAATTCCATGCTAAAAATTCATCTGGAAAGAATGTTCGTTCAAAATAAGTTCTTCTAACTTAGTACATTGATTGGTTCTCATCTTGTTCGAATTGGCTTTATTGTTCCGTTTATCACGACTGATTCATGGGCAAATATCAAATCGTTCGCGAAAGCTTTTTGATTGTTCACTTTCGTGACAACTCTGTAACCCTTCGTCTTCATAAAATCGGTTATCATTTTAGATTCATCCAATTTATTTAAATTTAGATGAAAATATTCAACAGATAGGACCTGTAAGAGAAATCCAGAATTTTCAAAATCAAAAGTTATAATTAAATATTTACTCTCATATCTTTTTTCTTACCTTAATCAAAATCTTGTCAAATGGAATATTTTGTAATACTTGAAATTCACTTCCTTCAACATCCAAACTAAAATAATCAACTGTATGAATCTTCAGTGTTGCTAAAAGTGAGAATAGCGGAAAACATTGAACTTTGACCAAAGTCTTCACTTCTTTTTCAGAGGAATTTGTTCTGAAATTGGCAGCGACGATTTGGCCTTGGTTAAAGTTTTGCATGAACGTCACCTGTAGTACAGAAACAGAAGATATTCAAAATTTTAGAAATTGAGAACATCATTCTCAAATTCACAACTATTTTCCGCTATTCAAAATTCTGTTTGGCACCCTATATGTATAGTATTTAATATGTACGATCAGTTATAACTTGAATACTCTGTTCAAACATTGTCGAACTTTTAAGGCAAAATAATTTTTAAACAGATTCAGCTTGACCAAAATTCTAACCACAATTCAAATGATTTTTTGATTTCAAGATTACCTGGTGGCATATCTTTTGTTGCTAGACAGACATTTGCAGCCCATGCTTTTCGGTGCTTGTTCAATAACATTTTAAAGTTGGAAGGATCAGCCTCGATTAAAAGTCCCTGAATAAGATTATACATATATTTGTATTCGATTACACATGGCGTAATTATGGTAGATCGTGTTCTCAGTCATTAGTACCTTCCATCCGAAATGTCTCTCTAAATCCAACGTGTTGGACCGCGTTTCCCCGTCCAGGCCTCCGCATTCGACAAAGAAACCATATCTCTGTAAAATTGGCAAAATAGAATAAGAGTAATAACGTAACGTAAATGACCGAAGAATTAATTGCCCGAGCGTTTATTTTTACGGTGGAGTCAAATTCCGCTGACTTTCATTACTTTCTTCATAAGCGTAATAGGCATTCGGTAATTACCGGTAAGCAGATCACTTAATATTCAAATTAAACCACTAAGCCAGATTGGAAATCGAATCCTGAGCTAACCATATCTTTGAATATTTGCTTCACAACTTTGCCTTGACCCATGGACGGGTCAATTTTTGGGTTGCTGAGATTATACAATTCGATTGACGGCTGAACCAGAATTTTGTTTCTTTGAATATAATTGATTATTCTTGGGTCATCTTGAGCCAGTGGCCCTGCCATCAATTCTTCTATAGCTACAGTCACATTCTCCCGATATAACTCATCAGAATTTTCTACAGAGAATTAAAACGAATACGTTAGATTTGATATTAATGTACAACAGAAAATGCAGAAATGTATTGAAAGTGTTTCGACTTTACTTGATTTGGATTTGAGTGATAATATTGACGCATCATCTGCTGAGTCTAGCTCACGATTTTGAAGCGAAGCTAAAATTGCTTTATTTTGGCTGGAGAACTGTAAATGTAATTGTAACTGCACAAGTAGAATGAAGAGTATCAGTGCTAACGCAAGAAAAACCGGAGAAATCCGGTTAATAACCATTTTTTTCGACGGATATCTTCACTTAAGTTCGAAGGAACTGCTCAATAACTTAGCCGACACTACTGTTGAGATATACGATTCAAGCAACTACAAAGTTATGCTCCAGTCCATATTGAACTTCTTTTGATTCTGGATTAATCTTACAAGTTAATCCTCAACTCAACAATTAACTGCGTATATTGTTATGCATATAGCCTTAAGTATTTCTCAAAGACAGTATCTCCAGTGTTTTATGGAGTTTCGCTGAAAAATCTGAAATTATGATATCCTATCAGTTATCCATAAAAAAAGTTTGTTTCCAGTTCTTAAAACTTGAATATCCTACGGATCATCAATCTTAATACACAAACACTACGTGAACAATGGCGTTATCGTGGCCTAAACATTTATACGAGATTTATGCCCTAAAATGAACTGTGCAGTATATTCATTCAGAGCTAAACACTGTTATGCTTAAACGAAAACGAATAAATCGACACGATTGTTGATACCCTTAATTGTTACTCTCAACCTACTCTCAACAGCAAAAATATAATATACTACAACTTCCACATGAATCCTAATTCTACAACCTAAAACAAAACAAGTGGCTGTTCACTACCCGTCTCGGGCGTGTTTGGATTTGGACTACAAATGTTTATCTTTTCTAAGAAGTAAACTAGGTATGTACAAACTTCTTACTTCCTGTTCTGTTCCTCAGAAACCGATAAAGGCAAAAGGAGCTCGCGCCCGGAAATTATTACAATTATTATCTTTTGTTTTGTTCCCTTATCGCCGAATGTTTATTAATAACTAATCAGGAATTCCAAACTCACTCAATATTACTGTTTTCTGCAAGATATTTTGCGTTTATGGTACAAACACTGCTCTGTACTCTGCATTTAACCTGAGCCTGGAAGTGTGCTTGCATTAATTGAGTCTAGAGGTCATAATCACAAATTCTACAAAGTTTCGTGTCAAGAATTTATCAAAACATTGATTAGACAAGGAAATAATTAGATGATAACTTTTTTGGTTAAGTTTTTGATTGGTCTTGTAGAAGATTTTTATTGAGTAAAATTAATCCAATGGTCCCGGTATCCATGCATAGACTTTCTAACATTTTCTTTTTCCTAGCAATAGTGATTTTCGTGTTTCTTGCCCAGCTACAATTACATTTACAATTCTCCACTCACAATAAAACCCTATTAGTTTACTTAGAGAATTGTAAATCACACCAGTCAAAGCATGTATTAACGTCAACAGAGCTGCCCGATACCCGTAAGTTACGACAAACATATTCAATCCGGTGAATTTTATCCCGACTAACTATTTGGATTTCTTTGCAGCAACTCCAACAAGTTTTAAAAAGAAACCTACTAAACCTCCATTGAAAATGACCGTAGATTTTGACGAACTATTGGTAGGACCCTTGAGACAAGATGACGCAAGAATAATTAGTTATATCGAACGAAAGAAATTCTTGGTTCCGCCGTCTAAAGAGAAGTACAATCTCACTAATCAAAAAATTGACCCTTCAAAAGGTCAATCTACAATTGTCAAACAAATATTTAAGGAAAAGGTTAGCATGTACCATTTCATGGTGTATCTTTGTTCCTATACTACTAGATACATTTCACAGACTAATTGAAAAGATAACCAAATTACTTTTCAAGAAATAATAGCATACGTATTATGCTACATCAATTATCTTGAATGCGGAATTTACAGAGAGACGGTTTCTTCGTTGAATGCGGAGCTCTGGATGGGGAAACTCGTTCCAACACGTTGGATTTAGAACAGCAATTTGGATGGAAGGTATTGTTCAAAAACACGTTATTATATTATGATTTATAATACACCGGAAACGGACCGCTTCTGTCTTACTACATATGTAATTTAAACCAGGGTCTTTTGATCGAAGCGGATCCTGCTAACTTTCAACTATTACTAAAAAAGAATCGGAAAGCCTGGTCAGCCAATGTCTGTTTAGCAACAAAGGAAGTCCCACATCTGGTATTTAAATTCAATTTAGAATGGTATTTTATTACTCGAATCAGGTTAATCAAGATAACCTGATTAAAACGGCATTTATTTGCTCAACAGGTGCTGTTCAAGCCAAACTTTAATCAAGGGAAAATCGTCACCAATGCAAGATTCAATTCTACTCGAAGATTCAAGAATAAGAATTTAGTCAAAGTCCAATGTTTTCCGCTCTTCTCACTTCTAGCTACAATGAAAATTCATACAGTTGATTATTTTAGTTTAGACGTTGAAGGCAATGAATTTAAAGTTTTAAAAAATATTCCATATGACAAAATTTTGATTAAGGTAAGAGCGTAAATATTTAATTATCATATAACTTCTTTGTAAACTTTTGATATTTCTTGCAGGTTCTCTCAGTCGAATACTTTCATGTAAATCAGAATAGCAGGTTAGACGAATCAAAGAAGATAATGTCGTTCTTGAAGACGAAGGGTTATCGTGTCGTGACTACGGTGAACAATTATAAAGACAATGAAGCCAATGACTTGATATTTGCTCACAACTCTGTCGTTATAGACAAAAAGATTGAGCCAATCCAAACTTGACAAAAATGTTGACATTTTTTAAAAAAATTATAAATACTTACTATTTGGATAGAATAATAACTTTATTTTTGTACACCGGATTATTAAATATGATAGTTAGACCATTTTATTTGATAGTAAATTGTTTTAAATAAGTGTTTCTCCAGAGGAGCCACGTACTACTTTTACTTTCTCTTTAAGATCACAAGTAAAGATATTCAGCGAAAAGCAACAGCTTTCCAAAATCGCAACGAACGAATCTAACTGAAACAACATTTTGTATTTAATACTAACAAATTATCTTGGTGGTTTATTGTGCTCATGGTGGTATTGGCCTTGCCGGTTGTGGAGTTCTGATGTGGCCTTGGTTGAAGGTCGAATAGGCCGTCGTGGTAATGTGTCTTTTGGAGATTTCTTGGCGTTAACCTCGTTTGCTATGCCGTAAGAAACGGTATTCAAAATTGCTTCAACTTTCACACCAAAACTGTCTTGCCGTAGTCACCGCTCAACATACAATTCCGTACCGAAATATCTTGTGCCCATTTGATAAAGACTCCGTTGAATGTTCGCGATTGAGAAATTAAAGCAAACAAATATCAATTAACATGAAAACATTTTTAACGCACACAATTAACATATTAAGAAATATAAGATACTCTTTACTAATTTCTGGTTAGTTCTGCTCTTCGGAGAATGTGGTGGCACAAAAAAGGCCGTTGCGCTTTCCTGGATCCCTGCCAGCAGCTGTGATTGTCACCCGGACTGGGGACAAAAGTCCCCTCCCAGCACCTGTTACTGTCACCCAGAATGGGGACAAAAGTACCCTCCCAGCACCTGTGACTGTCACCCGGACTAGGGACATTGTTGTCGCCCCCTCCCAGCACCTGTGACTGTCACCCGGACTGGGGACAAAAGTCCCCTCCCAGCACCTGTGACAGTCACCCGGACTAGGGGCAAAAGTCCCCTCCCAGCACCTGTGCCAGTCACCCGGACTAGGGACAAAAGTCCCCTCCCAGCACCTGTGACAGTCACCCGGACTAGGGACAGTATATACCAATATATATAAATATATATACCTTTGGCAGGGCCTTGGTGAGTTCCGTTTCATGTCGCCATTAGTCCATTTAGTATCCAGCAGTCAAGGTTAGGTAAGAGCCGAGTTGTCAGAGGGGGGGAAACGATGAGGTGAGAAGATTGATTCGTTCGGTTCAATGGTTTCAAAGAAGTGTCTTCGTCTCCAGAAATCCTTCGAAGAACATCAGTCGTGAATTTCTCCCACCACCTGTTCTTAATTGCCCGCATAGACCAGCAAATTAATTGCGCCACATAAATCTCTAGAGAAAATTAGAAAAAGCTTCAGTTTTTTTTTTACCTCTCTTCGCTGAACTTTCCTCACACGCCTTTCTCTCACAGTTTCTCCAACTTTCTCCTCGCTGGTTGGATGACACGATCAAACGGTATTGACGGGACAAGATAAGAAAGCACAATGAGGATTTCTTCGTGAAGGAACAATCCGGAAATTCCTAACCTTTTCAAACTAACTGAAGAAGATTTATTGCTGTCCCTGCGCTAGGCCAGTACAGCGATTGTCAACATTTCGTCGACTTTCCCAGTAGGGAATGAATAAATGAGAATATAATTCTCATTTCCAAATCAAAATCGTGAGTCGTATTTAATTCAGGGATTAAAGAGAATGCGAATGATGAATGAATTTAACTTGAAAGTTACATTGTACTGAATTATTAAGAAGTTATTTGCATGAATAGTATGAAATTCTACAGTTTTACAACTTCAATTGGGTGAATGACGATGAAATAAAATTTGTATGGATGTTTTGATCATGAAATAAAATGAATTTTAGATTTCACTTATTGGGTGGTGGAGATGAAAAGTTTTAGTTTTACCTCTCTGTTCGTTGACTTTCCTCACACTCTTTTCTCCTTCAGTTTCTTCGACTTTCTCTTCGTTAGTTGCACAGTTTTTAAGAAAATTTATATATATGTTATGTGATCTTGTTGAATTGCTGACACTTAAATGAAATGCAATCTGAATATGAATCTGAACGACACGATCTAAACGATGTTGACGGGACAAGAGAAGAAAGTACAATGAGGATCTCTTCGGAGAAAACCAAAGGACTCCAAAATTTTCAACCAAAATCAAACAAACTAGTTTCCACTACAGTCTACAGTTGCCATGGAAGAGAAAAAGAAACCAATTCAGGATCTAAATACTTCCAAGGCATAATGACGATTCCTACTTGCTAGTTGCTATGTAACATTTTTTAGAGATTCCATTCCTAGAGGACAGCGTGAATGATGTGCTTATCACAAAGATGGGGGCACCAAGGCATAAGGCGAAGCGTACATTGTTAAGCGCAAGTTATTTGAATGAAAGATATGATTATTCGGCCATCGCATTGAAGTATATGTTGGAGGGTTACACAGAAAATATGGGTTTGTAGTTTGTTTATGCGAGAATGGTTGCGAAACGCCAAATATCAAGCATATCGAAAGTAGGGTTTATAAAAAGTAAGGAGGCCGGTAGGTCGATTTACGAAGCCTTTTTGAAGAATATCATTCTGAGAGAGGGGCCGATAACGACGTGTTTTTCCTGATACCATATGTGAGGAAATTAGGATGATTATAAAGTAAAATTATTCTGGTTTTAATGTCATTTCAAATCAAAGAAAGGAAATAACGACTTTTTTAATGCTTTTGATGCTTGCCGACTCGGATGTACTATATTTGAATGGATCATTTTCTTTTGCATCAGAGTGATCGGAGGCTTTGAAATAAAAATTATCAGTTAAGTTTCGTTTAGTTGTCAATTCTGGCGAACAGGAAGTAAGGAAGTCTGGAAGTCTAAATGAAGTAAAGGAGAGGTGATGGTTTTATGGACTGAACTTGAATTCACATGGATTTTGCATAAAATTCAGCCTCGGGGTGTTGATCTGTTGTTGTTGTTCTAATAAAATTATCTCTAACTCTTGTATTTGACACGACACTACTGGAAACCTAAAAAGTAAAAACGGTTGAAGTTGGTGGTCTGGTAGTAGTCGATTTATGGTAGGAGCTTCTACGCTAGCAGATTCCAACTGTTGCTGATGTTGCTGCGATTGTTGTTGCTGATTGTTGTTGTTGATTTTGTTGTTGTTGCTGATGAGGGTCAAGAGGGTCGACATTGTCGAGCCAGCGCAGCGCAGCGCAGCGGCGGCCGGGCCGGCAGAGACAAAGAGTACTCTTTTTGTCTCTGCCGGCGGCGTCTCGTCATTTGAATTTTGTCGTTGGCGGGAGAAGGTGTCTGCGGGAAGCTTAGGAGTTTCAAAATCGGACTCTCAAAAATAAAAGTCAAACCAGACACGACTGACCAGGTTTGTTTTTGTTTTGCTTTCTTAATTTTAATTTTATAATTAGTGACATAATTGATTCGTGTAGTTTGGATTCCACGACTCCACCGAGTTCATGGATAAAAGCCTCTTGACACGAACGACTGGAAACTGGAAGGTCCGTTTCCGTTTGGAGTGAGGGTGAGTGACGCTTGAGGCTAAATATGGAATCTTAGAATTTTGAATTTGATTGCGATTGTGATATGAGAATTTGAAATTACGGGTTGGATGAGATTTCTTTACTTTAACCAGTTGACCTTCGACTTTCGACCTAGGTAAATTAATTAATGAACTTAAGAATTGAGTGGGTGGAGTAAGATGTTTTCAAGGTTCCAATTCCAGTTTGGTTGATCAAGGTTGATGTAAGTATTGGAACTGGACCCTCTAAAAACTCGGTGGACCCGTACCGTCAACATTTACACTTGCACCTATGAGGTTTATATAATTATAATTTATTTTTTGCTAAGTATTTTCTCTTTAGTTTTCCAGTTTTTCACTTTTTGGGTTCGACAAAATGTTTTACGCCTGTCAAAATATCAATTATTAATTCCAGAAGACGGGACGAACACCTTCATCTTGTCGGATATGGAGTGCGACCAAGAGTCACAAGCTAATATGTCGAAGCTGGAGCGTCTTGACGATGGAACGTCAAAAGCTTTAAGGCGAGGTCAAATGATAACAAAAATATCCGATGTAGTGAGAGAGCTCGTCGACAATTCTGTGGACGCTCGATGTTCTCGAGTTCAAGTACTTTTGGTAATTAATTTATACAATGGAATTTCTCAATGTGTGTACATTGGTGAATGAGATCAATTTTGAATTTGGTAATATTTCGAATTAGGATGGATCGAGTTCTCTGGTACTCTTCTGAATAGGAAGCAATTCGAAAATAAGGATTAATGTTGTCGATCGATTTAGAGTTTTATTTGATTTTATTTAATGTTCGACGTTGTATTATCAGTAATTAATCTTTCCATAACAGAAAACTATGATTTTAATTTTTAACTAAACGCCCGTTTTGCGAACTATTTTGGTAGTTCCGGTCTGTTACATTCGGATTACCTTCAGTCCGACGATTTATTATTTACTACAAAATGTTTATTTCAGGAAAATTATGGCATTAATCAAATTGAAGTTCGAGACGACGGACATGGAATTCCATCTGATCAATTTCGTCAGGCTATTACTGGAGGCTATACATCCAGGCTTCAAAATGACGAGATACTAAGTACGTTTGTCGTTTATACTTGATTGAGTTGATTGCTTTATTTTTTAAACTAATACAGTAAGAAAATTGTTCAAACAAGTTGTATTTATTCTCAAAATCCCTAGGCTGTAACGAACACTACGGATTTCGTGGAGAGGCTCTCTCATCAATCTGCTCCTTTGCTACTGTTGATATTTTGACGAAAACATCTAACGATCGTTACGGCTTGCGGTATCATTTGGATGAGAATGGAAGAGTCACAGCACAGAGTCCAGGTCCTATTAGCAAAGGTACTCATGTCAAAGTGACCAATTTATTTGCCAAGTATCCAGTTCGCCGTAACTATATTCAAGAGAAAACTCGACGATCCAATGAGCTCAAGGAAATATTATCCTACATAAAATCACTAGCTCTGGCGAATCCATCGGTAAGATTTGCAAGGATTATGAAATTCTAATCTATTTACTTCCTGTACGATACGAGGTTTAAAAAATGGATGTTTTGTTTTGTTGGTTACATTTTTCTTTTTACAAGGCCGGAGCTACAAAAAACTTACCACTTTGAATTTGATGTATTTTTTAGATTCAATTTGGATTAATTCACAATAGAGCAACAATTTGGACAAAACCGGCAGTTGTGAGCCTAGACCAAGCCATCATCGCAGTTTTTGGAACATTCGTAGGCAAAGATTTAACAAAATGTGGTCCCATTGCATTTACAACAAGCGCCGGCGCTGGAAGGAAAAGCTCAGGAACTTTGTCTACAATTGAGCTTTTCACACCAAGAGCACCTGTGGATGTAAAATTAATGACCCAAGCGACGAATAAATTGACAATGATTTTTGTTAACCGGAGAAGAGTTTATATACAAGAATTCGAAAAGGTATTTCGTTTTGTGCAATAGATTTGTATGGTGGCATATAATCAACCTGTTTTTTATTTTAGTTACTTCGCGCGTATACACAAGCCGCAACAGAATCAGACTCCGAAGCTTCCACTGGGCCTAGAGGATATCCGACATGCGTTTTGAAGATTCAAGTTCCACCGGATCAAGTGGATTTCAATAGGGAAATTGACAAATCAAATATTTGGCTTCCCTGCCAGGTAAAAATATATTGAGTTCCGATTCTGGTTGCAAAACTTGCAATATTTTACGGTTGGCCCAATTCTATATTCGTATCTCCTATTCCTATTGTATTGTCTTCCTAATAATCTCACAAGCTATTTATTCTGAAGTGAAACTAAGTGAAATTATACAAAGTATTCACAGTGCATTTTCTTGATTCCAACAGAATGAAATTGCCGAGAAACTTGACGAACTCTTGCACGATTACTACAAAGTAGATATCAATGTGGAGAACCAACCACGAGCCAAACGACTGAAGACGACTGACAAAATAACAGCAATGCCGAATACCGTTGTTCGAGTTCCTCTTACAGACCGAAGCGATAACGTCAACCAACGTGGCCAAGGTGACGGTCCTTCTTGTACGTCAGTACGCTCTATCACCGAACATGTGGATCGAATTGTTCCTAATTTTGAATCACCTGGTTCCTCGACAGTGAAACGGAACGACAGCGATATGAGTACTCCAGCGGACATTCCTATTGCTTCAAATGTAAATTCCATTCAAAGTTCGACAAAATATTTCTTTATTGCTCAGAATCTCTTGTCTTTAATTTCTCAAGGCATCTGGCTTTGCTAAACGGATTATCAGTTCCTTGGAACCCATCACAGTTCAACCGAGAATCATTACCGATTGCAGTTCATTGGAGAGTTCATTCCCGAGTGTGACCATTCAATCCGAAATTCCGAGTACGCCGACACCAAGGAGTTCTGTGCACCCGGTCGTTTCTAACACAAGTACTGGTACAAGTCGCGACTCTCGTATTCTTGGAACCAATAAATCAAAATCAACAATGCCTTCTGGGACAGTAGTTGCACCCACTGTACCTATTGATGAGGAATGGATTCATGGCAGACTGAAGGATCAACATGGAAACGTTATTGAAGTAAAATGTTTGAAAAATTATGTTTTTTAAGAGAATGTCGAACTACCAGTCTTTGCTTTTTATTAAAGAGTACAACTGTATTTACTGGAGGTATGGCGATGGCAGCAAAGGAAAATTCAAGACTGAAGAAACGTACAAAATCCCCAGAATTCAGAGTAGTCCCTACAACTCCGAAATCAACTCCTTTACGTGAAAGTAATCTCTATACACCTGAGTCAGCTCGTGAGAAATATCAAAATTTTATGTCCAAAATTGCCAGTTGTCATATGGGTACTAGTTCCATTTCCGGAACGCCTGTTTCTCTAGCGAATCCAATCAGGAGACTACCTCGAACACCTCTATTTAGTCAAACGCCAGTACAAGAACAGATTTCTGGCGAACAAAGTTCACAGCAATTACCAAGACCAGCCACTCTAGAGAGCTTAAGAAATTGGAAAGCGCCTGTTTGTCGAGCGAATTCATATAGGAAACCACCTCGAACACCTCTATTTAATCAAATGCCAGTACAAGAGGAGACAACTGATGGACAAAGTTCACAGAAATTACCGAGACAAGTCACTCTAGAGAGCTTAAGAAATTGGAACACGCCTGCTTGTCTAGCAAATCCAATCAGGAGACCACCTCGAACACCGCAATTTAGTCAAACGCCAGTACAACAAGAGATTTCTGGTGGGCAAAGTTCACAGAAGTTGGCAAGACAAGTCACACTGGAGAGCTTCATAAAGTGGAAAACACCAGGACCTTCATTTTCGAGAACGAATAGTGTCCGTGCAAGCATATCCTCAGCAGAGATTTGGGGCATCCCGAAAAGTGCTTCAATTTCCAATGGAAGCGTCGTCCAAGAGTGCTCCCCACCAGCAGTTCCCGAGTCAGTTCGTGGTCATCTGGAAACTATCAGTATGCAGAGGAACGCGTTCGAATTAAAAGAGTCAGTCCACTCAAAAATTGAAGAATTTTTGCCACCGATGCCGGTTCAACCTCAATCAACGGGTGCTCTTTCTGAACAGTAAGATGTAGACAAAATTAAAATCTGAGTCCAAAAACACATTTATTCCTTACTTTTATTATTTCAGAACGGAACCGAAAACAAGAGTAATCGCGCCACTTCCGGGGTTATCCTCTACTTATATTGTGGCAATTGGACAAATGTTAGGCGCCTTCAGCCCCGCCAACTTTTTAGAAATGGAGCCTTGCTTCAAAGTCATTGTTGGAATTTCACCGACCTCAAACGATTCAGAGAAATATAATTTATCTATGGAGTGTGTGGAAAGTCTCCTTCAAGAATTTGCTGGTCTTTCAAGCGATGATTACAGTGAAGCTCAGGTTCGAAATGTCTTTCATCATATGCGGGACTTGGACGAAGATTAATATAATTAGAAAAATTATGTTCAGTTTCGTTACCCCCGTTGATACGTACGTAGTCCATTTCATTTCTAGTCTCTTTCTCTTTGTGTTCTCAAAATTTCAAACGTTCATTGTTACACACATTGTTTCGCTCTATTGTTTGTTTCTTTGTGGTTTATAAAGGCTTTGTTTTAAATTCGTTGCATGTCCTCTACTTATTTTTAGTTTTTGGTATGGACATTAGCCATTCGACGCTAGATCTAAATTGTTTTTTTTAATTCGTCGGAATGGTCGGAAGTACATATTTAGGCACTCGTATCGCAATTCATGTATTTTTATGAAATTCTTATTACTAACTTTTATAAAGCACTGTTTTCTGAAAGTTGTCAACATAGAACGCATGTGGTTTTATGTACCATTTATTTAGATCTAGTATAGGACAGCGGTAAATTACATAACACTTTTAATCGGGGTTCGTTAAGACGAGATCAGAATGGGATGCGCTGTAATCTGGTCCAATCCAAATGTCGGGCGCTGTTTGATTTATATGGACAGTGAGTTTGAAGCGTAAGTACAAGAATAAAATATTTATTTGTATTTCATCATGGCAGCCGTAGCAGTAAATAATATTGACTTGAATCCTTGCAGGTGTCCTAAAGATGTCTGCCAACAGGAGTCTCGTTTTCCCAAAATTGCCAGGACCGGGACAGTACTACAAAGTATGGACAAGTCATCAAAGCTGACTGAAGGGAATATTGTTGCGAATTGAGAATACACGAGCTTGCACATGCATTCTTTTCACAAATTCACTTTGCTTGCTTGTCAGGTACAATCCACAGACCACTAAAACTTTAACGGCCATTTTGATAGGCAGATTTTTGAAAAAGTTTAACCAGAAAAAGTTATTTTTCGTTATTTTCGTTTATTTCGGAACCTTATACTGCAAATCCATCAGACTTACAATTAAACTTAACGAACGTACGAAACGTAGTCATTCAGAATAGTTATACGGAAATCAATACGTTTTTGTGCAATAGTGCAATTCAGCTCAGAAATTGATAATATTATAGTTTTAATCTTTTCTTTACACGGAAAGTCAGATAATGTGAATGAGTGTAAATAATTTCGAACACACATATCAAACAAAATCAGATTCGGTGCAACTATATTTTTAAAGTGTACAGAGTTATGAAAATCTTATTTTACGATCTTGCAGTTGCAATATCCTGTTCGCAACTCAAACTTCTAATTTGATGTACTTTGATCGCCGTATGCTGACAATCTGGCTATGGTATTGAAAAGTGCAAGTATTTATAAGTTATTAGTTTGAGTTAAGTTTATATTATCAAATTAATACAAATATCTCGTAGTCAAAGTTCATTTATTCTGAATCCATGTCAGATTATGAGTTATGAGAGTAGTATACGTAATACAATACAGATACCAGATACACAACACAGTACACAGGAAATATCAACTTCGTTATATCTCTGTAATGCTGGTAAGTGCGTGAGAGCAAATTCACCAAGGCCAACTTTACAGGGTGCCAAATAACCTTTGCCCCCCTATCTACAGACCAATCAGGGGGAGTCGGACAAAAAGTGAGATATGTATTTTGTAGAGAATC
>JAQGCB010001114.1:0-16115 GCA_034698835.1 Protaphorura tricampata | reverse complement strand
CTATCTCACTTTTCCGATACAATTAAGGTTGAGGAAATTAGTCCGGAAAGGTTGTTGGTTTTGGCCCACCCTGTATAATTTCGTTCAAATATAATTGTAGCCCTTGTGGGAAACACTTAAGGGAATTGTCAGCTTACCAAAAAGCTCAAACCAGATTACAAAAGGAACCACCAAATGATAATGCATTCAGACCACTAGTGCACTTCTACACTGTACTAATAGACCACGTCTGATCAGATGCCCTCAGGCGTAATCAGTTAGCTTAATTAACAAAACCAGATGTACATTGTAGTACATAGTACAAGAACAGGAACAGGAACGGGACCACTTTTGCACTACACTACAATATAAATTGTCTAGTCAACGTTTATACGTTAAACCTTGGGCAGAGTGAAAGTTTGAAGTGAAAGTTCAGCTTTCTCTCTTGGAGATTATAAGTTACGTATAAGTTCGTATTTAGAGATGTTACGTTTGACAAGATGTACAAATCCTTGCAAGCACGTCTTAAAAGCAAACCGTAACTTGACTGAGAGCTTTCATTCTAATTTATTCTGAACTATACTGGCTAGATTGACCTTCCAGCTATTTTGTGCCTTGGCGTTTTTCATTAAACAAAAACTTCTGGAAACAATTATTATCATTCTAAGTTGGTCACAAAAGATTTGTTCTTTTCAGTACGTCTGGAGATACCACATTTATATTTTCATCATATAGAAAGTTAAGTTTAATCTTTACTATTGTACAAATGACGTAAACGTAATCCTCCACGTGTTAGATTTGATTGCGTGTACTAAATTTATTTCTGGAAGAAAAGGTCAGCTGAATTGAGGGGAAAAAATAGCGGAATCGCTTCTTTAGTACCAATGACTATATCTTATGAACAATTTCAAGTGTAATTAAATATACGGTCGGTTGGTTTTTATTTGTCTGCCAATTTAGGACTTTGTCCGGCTGCAATCTATTGGAATCTTTTTTTGCCAACCTTGCATTGTCCAGTTCATGTTTGGAGAGAACAAGGACGAATAATAATGGCGTACTGTACGTGCCAAGGAGATTGCACATTTCTTGCTGACAAGGAAAGCTTTTTTAATGTGAATCTCAAATACCGAAGAAAAAAATTAGCAACGAGTCAAAAAAGTTACCCTCTGGTATTAGCTGTTGACTACAGTAGTGTATGGTTTGTATTTTTCCAAAGAAAATTGATTTCACGTCACTGTGATTTTTTAGAGCTCATGCATACACGCTTGAGAAAAGTCTTGTTTGTTGACCGTGGCCATGGCCATGATGGAGAAAAGAAAAAAAAAGGCGGCTGGAGTTGAATGATTAATTTGAAAGCGTCGGTTGGTTGATGCCAAGCCAAGTTCATTTTGGACATATATTCCAAGTCCCTCGTGCATAAGACAGCTCGTTTCTATCTCTACTTGTCAGCTTCACAGTTTCGTCTCACATTTCATCATTTGTCTCTTTCTTACCACCACTAAAAGTTGGACGCGTTTTTCCGAAACCTGCATGTGCTTGGTCGACTACTTAATCTTGCCTGTCTAATATGGATATTGTCCTACGTTCCAGACACAGACGATAATATATGCACAGACAGCTTTCACCAGCTACCCGGTGTATCATTTGGAAAAACGCTACCCACCCGGGTATCACATTCTCATTCCACACGGGACACGCTTCCATGCTCACATTCTATTATACTCGTGGGTTTTCTTCCTTAGACTGTTAGGCAGTTACGTACGTCACCCAACACTACCCGGACAAAACGACTTCCTACGCTTTTTAAACTTTCTCTTCGACCTGTCATATTTTAAACCGATAACAATTTCCCGGAAACTCTGCTATCTTCTACATTATTTACCCAAAAATGCGATTGTGTTCAAATGAAGGATTTTCTAGAGTCTTTTGAGTCAGCAGCGTCAGTAGGGTTTAAATCGAATCTCTGAGACGAATGCTATTTTTGACTTTGACTTTCTCCGGCCTCTTCACGTGCAAATATAAAGACTACTGTGAATTTCAAAAATAGCCTATTTGAATTTGACAAAATACTGTACTCCAGTTTCACAGGCTTTATTTGCTCTTTTACAGCTATGTCCTATTGCGTGCGTTCGTGATTTCGGAAAACTACCAGAATTAGAACCATGAATTTTTAACACTGTTTTCAATCTGGCGAGACACAAAAGTAAGTAGTTACTTGTGTCTACCCTTCAATTTTGTCGAAGTCTTGACATAGTGAAAACGGCAGTAAATAATATAATATCGTACTCTTTCAACTTTCTACCAAAACAATCTTCCCCAGTATCTAAAGGAAAAAAACAAACTATAGAACAAAATGTGAAATATTTATTTCTATTTATTGGATTTAACTCGCTTATCATGTTGAAGTGCTTAGTACGTCGCAAAATAAAATACTTTTTAGTGATAACTTAGTTTCACTCGTTCCCACGCACAATTTGCGCAAAGAAATGCATATTCTATACCAAAAGTTATATTGACTGACATTTTATAGCATTTTTCGTAAAAATTACTTTCGTTTTGAACCACATTGTATTGTTTGTCACAGGACACAGATTTTACCTTGCATATTACATTTATGTCAAAAACAGGCGTACGTACATACGTACGTCAGTACATTTACATTTTATGAACGAAGTATTCATTCAAAGTCCATTTTGACTAGATATTTGATTGAACCGTCCGACATGGCTGCATGGCATTGTGATGGAGTCGCGGAGCGTCCACCTGACATGACGTGATCAAGGTAACCTCTGCTACCTCTAGTAACCTGCTGTGCTGATTTTGGATGAAACCAAAGACGGTGACGTTCCAATTACTTAACCGGTCGGAGGTCTTCACTACTGCCTGCTATTCAGCACTGGACGAACGACGAACGTGAAACAAGTAATACTAAAAATATTACTAACATTTTATTGTGGACGTCAAGCTAGCTATAAAAGAATCCGACATGATTGGATTGGAAATCAAATAATAAGAGTGGGATTTATGTTGAGCCGAAATGAAAATGTAGGAAGGACCAATAGAATAGAATTGAATCGGATCACAATTTCGCAATGTACGTACAGAATGCACTCAGCGCCACGTCAGAATTTTGACAATGTGCACGTGGATACAGCTTAATGTGCCTTCAGAGACTTGCCGTTACCGCGACCCCCCACTCAGCCACGTGTCCATCAATTTCGTACTACTCTGGAGTTTAACATTGTGACCCACTGATTCCAATAATAAAAGTCTATTGAGGACGACCACACGATACAGATACCACTCAAATTCCATAGGTTCTAACAATACTACAATACGTACGTGGGTTGTGTCAAATCGTAAATCGATCTCAGAAAGTATAAAAGAAAGAAAGTCAGGTTGCAAAAATCTAGCTGGAAATGTGAGGCACAAAGCCACGTGCTAAATTGTAAACGATAAATATTGTCTTAACCAGGCCATGAAAGTAAAAAACCGGCAAGGGAATTTTAAAAAGTCCCAAAAATGTGTGAACCAAACTTAAAGCTTGGTCATAGTCTTGGGCCCGTGTAATTGACCCTTCAAGGCTGCAGCTGTGCTGTCTCCCATTTCCACTGAAATGACGTAAGCTTGGAGCACCCAAAACCAGTTCATATCATGAATGCAAATTGTAATGCTAATAGTCCGTAATAATATTGTATGATATTAATGATCAAGTAGTTTAAACAAAGCACTCTGTTCATAATGAACCATTTATAAGAAACGATCATTCTTCTAACAGTACAAAATTCATACCAGCCATGAGCCATACGCATGACCAGCCAACTGTTTTGCTGGAATCGCTAATCGTATCATAATTCTTTATGGTAGGACTCTATTTGGACAGAGTTAGAGCAAACAGAAAAGAGACCTAGCCCCAAATGCCAATATTAGTCTGTACTTTCTCTACTGACAAAGCTAACGGTGTACATTGTTTGAGTTGAGTTCAGAGTGCGAAATGCACTCTGATTGTCATTCCGAAACCGTTACGTTTTAGTACAGTTACGACGAATAGTCAACTCAGTTCTAGTTGACGCCATAAATGCTAGTAAACTTTTATCGTCGTTAATGGGCGTGAGAAAATGGGATGGAATAATAATAAATAATACAGAGGGCCTCGCTCTGGAAGGTTAAGAACTCAATTCTAGTATCACAAAAATTCTTGGCGCGTGGCTTGTGTCTCACATTAAAACCGAAGATGACGTCGAAAATGTTCTTAACAATGGCACCTACCACACACATCACGTAATCTAAGGTGATTCGGGTGAGGTGGTGGTGCAAAAATAACCCAATCTAATGAATCTATCATGAGCTGCAAGCATTTTGTACCACCCTGTGTATGCTATATAGTACTGCGTGTACATTTTAAATCATGGGAAACAGATGGAAATTGTAAGAAGTCAATTAAGCAGGAATTTTTCTCATTAATCTGAAGTTTGACACTCCAGGAATAAATTTCCTGCTGCGAAAAACAAATGACTGATTGTGAGAATTGAGTGTTTTTGGCCTATTTTTAGTAGCTTCCGCCAAAGATTTGAATAAAGTATGTATAAAGTAGCCCGTCCATCGACAATGATTGACGTTAAGCACGCGATAGACTCATAAACTAGTCATATGAGAAAAAATTAGCAGTGTATGTAATGGAAAAGAAGGTGTGTTCGCGTACGGGCGTATGTACGTTCTGGATTATTCTCGGTTCTGTACATTTTTCCATAAAATAAAACTATCAAAGAATTTTCCGCGAAAAAAAATGAAACTAGTTTTCGCTACGTACCTACTTCAAACAACGCGGGAGGTTATTTACAGAGTAGGGTAGTAGTGTAGTCGTAGTGTGTGCTAAAAGTAAACTAAAAAGTACTGGTACAAAACATTGTTGGCTTAATAAAACCTAAAAACCCAAATAACTTAGCGAAAAAACAACGGCTGGGAATTTAAGATTATTCTAACGAGGGAACCACTTTTCATGTAAAAATCGGTTCGAGGCAAAATGTTCAGATTTAGTCATATAAAATAGCCCCGACTTAAAAAGTTTGGTCAGGGAAAGTAGTTTCCTTGTCAAACGGCTCAAGACTACACTTTTGTGGTGAAAGCGGTATTAAGTACACACACTCAACACTCTTAGAAAAAGGAAAAAAAAGTAGTCAAATTCTCTACTTACGTCTGGCGCCGGACTTTTTTCTACAAGGCAATACTACAAGTACAAAGTAAGCAAACTTTGGCGCTTTCGGTCTAGTAGTTTTTCTCCAGGTTGTAGAAAATAAAACTCTTGAGGTTCAGTGTCCAGCCAGACTGGCATTTCCAGGAATTTGATTGTCTTAAGCTAACTCAAACAGACAGATGCGTGGCCTGAAAACCAAGGCAAGCCAGCCTCGAGTATCTGATGGTAATGTTCTGTTCTGTTAGGTAATTTTCTAGGGCTGCTAATTTTCACTCTAATGTTAAATTCGGTATTTTGCTGTCTTACCGAAATGTAATGCATGCACGTGCATATGAAGCCTAATGACTTTCGACTTTCTCCTGGAGAAAATTGGATGGGAAAGAAGAAAGTCGGCAAATAACATTATCCATATGTGTAGGGTGGTTCATAAGTTTTACGCTTTTCCTAGAGCCACACTTTTGTGCGGTATACCTCTCCGTCGTGGTACATAATTATAGTCTAGAAAATTACTATTTATTATGAAAATTCCGAAATATCAAAAATATCTTACCAATTTATAGGCGCAGCTACGTATTTCTACGAACACCTACGATAGAGATGTAGGTTGGAGGGCGTCACTTCCATCAAAATTACGAGGAACCACCCTACACATTAAATTCGGGTCGTCGACGAGGCGCCTTAGAACCTGGCGCGTGTCTCTAAACTCATTAGAGGTGATTGACTCATATCAAATCATGATTATTGATTAGACGGGTTCTTTTTTCCTAGCCTACTTTCTACTGCGTCTTTAAGGAGAGAAATTGAGAAATGAAATGAACTTAGACATTAAGGATTCTTATTTCTCGTTGCTTCGTACATAATTCCCTAAATGTGGCCAACCAAAAATGTCTGTTCAACTTTAATACCTAGAATCACGTATCTCAAAAATTGTTGTGAACTACGACGTGATAGGATCGAAGGCGAAGGATGTGTGCTCTTTCGTACATTATGTTCTAGAAAACAAAGTCATAAATAAAATCAGGAATCTGGAGCCGAGCGTGAACGACGCGGCGTGGCCTAGTGCAAAAGAAAATAATCCATGAGTCAAATGTGAGTCTAATCTTAATCTTCATCTTTGTTTACGACCAGTGCCCCTGGACTAAAACTAACAAGGAAACCACCCGGAATGTAAAAATAAATCGAGTCGCAGAAAGTGACCTCGAAGGTCATATGTATTCATGCCCTAATTTTTTTTAGTTCAATGCTGGCAATTTTTGAAATATTGTAACACACTAAAAGTAAAAAATCCTGAATATTTTAGCTTGATTAGAATTTAAGTTGACACGAAGAGTGGCTTCCTCGTGTTCTAAGTACATTAAGCCTGCTAAAGACATTTTGGTTTGAAATGAATCAACCCAGGCCAAGACTCGGTTGACTAGACATATTTAGGTACGTTTAAGTACGTAGACTGAGGCGGGCATGGGCACAATTAAGCTAACACTAAAAAGCGCATCCAACGTTGACTAGTCACGAGGTCGGGGTTTTGGTCTCATATCTGGATCTTATATATTACATCAGGTTTTTATTGGCACAAGGTATGGGAAAACCTGTCAAGCTAGTGCAAATATTGGGATTTCTTGGGGCTCTTACTTTCATATGCATTTTGGGACTTACTCAAGCATAAATTAGCATTAAAGGCATTTGCGGGTGTATTAAAACCACACTAGGGGTATAAACTTCCAAGATACCCGGACCGGGAATAATTTTTTTCCTGCTACGCTGAGGGCTGGCGGCACGCATACGAACACAACAGACTATAAGTCGTAAATGGAAATGGAAAATAGTGAAAATACATAGTTTTTGGCGTTAATGAACAATGTGAGCCAGATTTGTGGTGGGACTGAAGAATAAACAGGAAATTCAGCTTGGAGCAGTAGCAGTAGCAATGAAATTTCTAGGAAGTTAAAATTTCCGCGTAGAAGTTTTCAGGATTAGCCATACTACTACGCGGAAATGTTGCTAGGAGTGAAAGTTCCTAAGTTACATTAGGAGTATTCTTACTATTTCCGTATAATTATTCTATAAATGTAAAAAGGAAGAATTCCAGGAAATTTCTGCGACCTGAGTAAAGGCCCACTTTATAAATCTTTAAATCTCTATTCGCACCTATTGAAATTTTCTCTTTCTTGAGATTACGCATAGTACGGCGTTAATGCATTCCTCTGGAGTGAATTTTCCATTCAAGGTAGTCTATACTTAATTAAATTTCAATCCCCTCAGGTACAATTCAATTGTTTCTTCCATTTTTCTCGCACGTGTCTCGTGTCTCTGCACACTTTCTTACAGTTCCAGATTCTAAAATTAAACTCACTATTTACAATAATTTAAGTCGCTTCAGTTTTTTTCCTTCAATTTCACACATCGCAGGTCGCAGACATTCAGAAGGAGTGAATTAAATTCAGCACGAATTTTTAATCTCACGAAGACCCATCCGTCTAGAAATCATCATCATCAGTACGACTTCTACCAAGGAGCCCTACTTGAATAAAGCAGAATGGTGAGCCTTGAACACTATTCTCTAAATCCCATTGTTTCCTGCGCAGCACAAAGTGATATCAAAAGCAATCTTAATCGAGTGTGAATCAACCCTTGTCTCCAACAATACTTTGTTAGAAGTAGGTAGCTTGTTTGTTTCACGAACGAGGATCGTGGAACATCACATGAATAGAAATGCTTCCAAAATCACAAGTAGTTTTCCCCCATTGTCGGTGAAAGTAAAATTGAAAATTTCCATCCGCCCAACTCAACTTTGGCAATAATCTCATCTGTCTTCGTCACTCAAGTGTCGCGTTCACATTTCACATCGTCCTTCGTTTCAACTTAACTTTCTCAACTATACAATACAGACAAGGATCGTCGGAGAAAGTCAGTCAGTCAGCTTTTGTTATTCCTACTTATATTACAATTCAAGTTGGTATTTTATTGTATGAAATATCCTATCTTCAACTATAAACGATGAACGCAGAAGTTTTGAACCATGTTTTTGTTGTTTTTATGCGTTTGGCATGGCAGACAGACATAAACAGACAGAATTTTGTGTGTTTTTTCAAGGTTCTAGTACTCAACGGTCTCATCTCCACTTCTTACGCAGTTTCTAAGATCATTTTTCTTGAAGATTTTTTATATAGGGTAGTACTAGTTTACATTTACCCCAATTCTTTCCAAATGTTCAACATTGAGGGCTCGAGGATTAAGAACCACCCTATTGTTAATCCCGGAAGGAAGGTCCAAGGACCCACAAAATATACGTACAGCGTACAAAAACTTTTTCATTTGTAAATAAATATTTAGCTAAAAGACAATGGCCATCAGCGGATGGATTTGACCCATATCCATATCCATTTCCATTACGACGCCTAAATTATTTCGACAAATGTTATAGGAAACAATCATCAGGATTTCTCTTCTCTGTCGTCATTTATCAAGAATTTATCAATTCAAAACTTTTTGTAGAGAAAAACTTTTGGTTGGTTGTTAGATTGAGACTCACAAAATGTCTCAGCTGAGTTGAGTTCGGTCAGATTTCGGATACTTCGCTCGTTCAAACTTTAACTTTCCTCTGGGGAAACCAAGGCAAACTGAAAGGAACAGGAAATGAAAGTGGTTTTATTATCTCGACTGCTCCAACAATCCACACAAACCCAAACAAATATTTAGAGGAGATTTTCTTAATTTGTCTCAAGTTTTCGTAGTACAGAGGGTGAGCCAGAAGAAGGGCTCTAAATCGGATGTCGTATTACTTGGCATCCGCCTTAAAAATTTGAGAACGAAACACCCTGAATAGAAACATCGAATTAAAATGAATGTGTGCTCAAGAAAAACTGAGAAACTGGCAAATGACTCAACTCCAAACTTTCTAATTTCCCTCATCGGATTTTTATACACGATTGCCTCGTATTTCGTAGAATTTATATTTACAGTAATAGTTGAGTTGCCGGAAATTGGGTCCATTAGAATCAGACTGACTGATCTTTATTTGGTATATACCAATATACCTTATTACATTATATTCAACATTCCTAGCTACGCCGTACTTTACCGTTCGCCTACATGTCATTGACTTTAATGTGGTACTCATTTTAATTCCGGACTGGAAACAGAATTTTAACTCTGTATTCCATAATTTGTCCAAATAATTGACTCATTTCCTGGGCGTAAGAATACAGATGATGATGACTGCAATTCCTAACCTATTACCATTTTCATCGTTCATTTAATTTACCTATTTCTAATTATAACTAATCAAGAAAGTTCTGGATTCAAATTAGAATCCGACCCAGTGATTTTCCGGAATGAACAAATGAAATAGATACACATCCGAGCATCCGACTCGGCGGTACTGACTCGTTTAAGGCTTCAGTGAAACGTGAAAGCAGTAGGTAAACACGTTTAGAGATGCGACGCACTGACTGAATATTAAATAGAATCGAAACCAATAGTGTGAGAATACTGGGAAGAAAGTGATATGGGTAAATTTAATGTGGCGGTTTGACAACTTGAAAACATCGTTACTTGTGTGTGAAGTAATCATCGTAGTAATTAACTCTGCCTGCTGAAATTGGATCATATCCGCATGGACTAGATCAGAAAATGGAACACACGACGCCTCCGCTCAAAAGTTGGAACTAATCGAATCAGTACACAAACAAAATGCCAACCAAATACGAAGGATCGACTTTGTTCCACAAGTTTTGGTGACGCATGATAGAATTGTCACATTTGAGAGATATCGTACGTACATATGATAAGATACACAATAAGATATCACTCAATATCAAAAGTTTAAAGTTTCAACAAATAGTGTATTCGGAATGTAGGACAATCAATGGGTAAACAAAAGGTCTGACGGGAAAGGTTATAAATTGATCATCGTGTCGAGTGGGAGTAAAAGTCTCACTAATTGGAAACGAATGATTCATTTCATATGAAATGAGGTGAGGGCGTAATAATGACTACGTCTACACCTAGAATTGTGTATTCCGTACACTAATGACTCCTTCCTGGAAGCCCAGGATGTTAGCGTTGAGAAGAATTCATGAAGCAAGGGTAATTTCTTGTGTGATGTTTGAATAACAATGACACATTCAGAGAATGTGGGCTAATATGTCGTAGAAAATCGAACGTAAATGCTATGCGTACGCTTCTGTGGAATAGAGTAGGGATTACATAATATGTCGTCTGGTAATCATTACGGTTGGCTATGAAGCCTGATTCATTTTAAAATCTCGGGCTTCCTTTGGTATACATGAAAAGCTTTCTTGTGAAATATTCTTCTCAGATACAAACATTCAGCCGTTGTTGTACGGGTCGATTCTCAATTACATAGAATACCACTTCTGGTCAACCCCGCGCTGCTTTCTTCGTATTTTATTCAAAGTTTCTGTAAGTAATGTTGTACAATCAAAATGTTTGTTATGAGTTTACTTGTAATTGCATTCCGCAAGGTTATGTGTACAATTATTTATTTGTTTTGCTGAACAAACATTGTGCTTTCTATGTATTCGAGAAGAAACTTTACTAGAAGCTACCTGTAGTCAAAATTGATCTGAATAATTCAAACATTTCGATTGATTGGAAATCAAATGGAAGGTAGAATCCTGGTATTGCCCTGTTCTTTCTTAGACTCCGTGTTCTGAATAAAAATCAATGGATATGGGTAATAAATTTCGTGATTGTCTTACATTTCAGACACACACTACGAATATTCATGGAACATAGCATAGATGCGATTTCAAAGGACACAAATAATGAACGCGCGTACAATTCAGACTACTGGGGAATTCTATTGCATTGTTGTGTCATTTTGAAGAGTTAAGTAGTTCGGAATACTCAAATGTACGAATTAATTGGAGTATAGAGTCATTATATTAGTTTGAAATGATGTCAGAGATAGTCTAAAGATCAAAAGACCAAGAAAACCTCAGAATGAATGTTGATGGAATTCGTATCTCCATTAGTCAAGAACTTGGAGAAAGTTACAAATTATTAAGTTGCGTGATGCACGAAAGTGAAAGACAAAGTGAAAGTTGTGAAAGCAGACCTTGCATCCGTTGAGAGTTCTCACTTTTGTTGCAATATTAATTATTTTCAATGCGGAAAGTGAAACCTTGCTATTTGTAACAAGTCCCGTCAGGTCATATACTAGAACCGAACTAAATGTAGGCGTTTCTCATACTTTTGTTCCGCACACTAATTGTTGATGATTACGAAATGAATTTAATGACAATTCGAGAGTTTCCCAATGAAAGATTTTGTAATGTGTTTCTGATTAAATCACTGTTACAAAATATGTAATGAGATTTCAGCGGTGATTCACCAGAATAACTATTGCGCCTTAGAACGACTGAATTCAAATGGACCATTTCCATTTAAATGGAAAAGGTTTAAGGTTGAGGTCAAAGTTCAATTGATCATGTATAATTGAGAAAAAAAATCATTTGAATAATCTCGTTATAAAAAAATTATCAGAAATCAAAACAAGTAAGGGTCCGGTCGTCTCAGACAGGTGGACACGTAAGTCGGGGTTGTCGAGGGGACAGGTAGCTACATAGCAAATATCTCTCCGAGCATTGAGGGAAAATTCCACCTCAGTTAATTGAAATCCAATGAAGTTTTCGAAGTTTTAATACTCCTCGCTCTTTCAGCATTACTACAACTAAGAATACCCTTGGGAATTTCTAGAAGTAAAATATCGATAAAATTCTTTCCATGAGTTTCGATGCTTCCGTCCGTAACACCATTGCATTACATTACCACCATGTGCATGCATGTCCTTCACTTCCGCAACACCAACCCCAGACACCAATTAATTTATCGACTCAGGTTTGAGTTTTTTTAAAACGTCGCAAGTCGCAAATAAAATTCATCGTAAACCCTTTTGGTGTATCATTCAATGAAATGACTGCGCTACTACTATTTTGCCTTGAGGTTTACCGTAAAAGTAATATTGTTCCAGAACTAACGTACACATGATATACTTACACACACATACTACGCATCACCGAATCAGTATTGGCCTGTGGCCTTGTCATTTGTCATTATCACTGCACTGATGTAGTACAAGGTGGCTCATCAATTCATCCCGACGAACTACAATGAACTAATTGGCATACGATACGTATACCTGTACCACTATGCTGCATTGTCCATGCTACTTTTATGGACCACCGTGTTGTACAGTACACAGTGTAGTGTACGCGTAACCTTAAAGCTAAGTTAATTATTACGTCTGACCTCGGATTCCGACACAGACAGACAGAAATAATATAATTTCCACTCCTGACACTGACAGTCTCGAAGTGCGTATATTAAAGAGGACGACCACATACGAACACATATAAAAATGAAAAACAAGGTCAGGAAAACTCACCCAACATTTTGAGAACTCTTTGTTGTCCAACTTCTGTTTTGTGACCACTGAGTGACTTTCGGAGTCGAAGTTTGGACTCTTGGACATGACTGGCATTTCGGAGTGTGAGAGCAATGAGGCAGTAGAGTGCCGTGATGAGAATCATTGGACCCACAAAAAATACAAATGTAGCAATCTCGAATGAGTGCTCAATTATAACATTCTTCATGGAACAGATGAGGGCTTCTTCTCCTTTCGCCACTGCTATTGGCACTATTCCCATCTGAAGGGCCTGTAATAATAAATTGTAATAGTTCTCATAAGTTGGTGAATCTATCATGTCATCCAATTATTTTCAGCTCTAATGTTACATACAAATATATTACTCTTTTGTTCTGCTGTCCTACCAGAATTTGGACTCTCCAGGAAACAGGTACAGTTTCGGGTCCAAGTTTTCAGTTTGGCTTGTTATTTTCAGATTATCGATCGATTTATTCTAAAAAAGCGCTTGTCAGACCAACGTCAATTCAAAAATATTAAGAATTAAGAAATTTACTAGTTTTATGAGGTGTGTATAATTAAAGTGTCACAGTTAAAGTGCATGAGCAGTAAGTCAATATAAGTAGTGACCAGATAATTATTCATCGTTCCGTAATGATATGTTCTGGGCTACCTATACATTATGATATAGGTACCTGGGTCCTGGACAGTGGGCGTGCATCTCAATTTTAAATTTTCACATTGCATTGAAGCAGGACGTATTTAACGAAAGGACACCATTACTAAATGGCAATGGGAAATCGGAGAAATTCGCTTGTTTTTTTTTGTGGTACTGTAATGCTCGTTTGACCATATGAATGTGAATTTTGTTTTTGCTGACATTATCGGATTTTCTTTTATGTTGGAGGTCACTTGTATACTGCACTCATATTCAAGTCAACAAAAACAACAATAAGACAATAATGAGATGAGAACGAGGATGAGATCATTAGTCTTTGATATTTTGGCCAAATACAGGGTGGTTCGTGTCATCTCTTTTTCCTAGGGGCTCCATTATTTTCGTAGAAAAATTCTCTGTGATCTACTTTGGTAGAAAGTGACCAAATGTATGAGTCACCTTATGCATTAATTTCCAAGCACAGGAAAAAATATATTCCCATATAAAAATGAAATATTAAGTAATCTTTGATACTTTCTCGGATAACAGACATTCCATAATCTCGTGGTCTAAATATTTTCAAAGGAATATTTGTGATACGGCAGTGCCTTACCGAGGAAAAAATAAACAAAAAACTAAGGTTTTTGGGGGATTTCCTAATTGCACGCACAGGGAATTTCCCATGCATGTTCTGCAGAAACTACATTATTGTTAATACTGGGACCAATACATTGAACACACGTTTACTCAAGTAGTAAACATGACTTGAGTAGTTAGAAAACTAGTAAACCCATTAACCTTATAGCAGACCTCGAGACTGAGACACCATAATTGATGTCGGAAATGGATAGAACATTCTAACTTACATTCGCTTTTGCCATGTCCAGGTGATATTTATCTAATATCAATGGAACTTAATAAACTGCAGGCACAAAATGCTCATATGTAATGTAACTATTTAATAAAGTCAAGAAATGTGAGATTTCCCACGAGTAATTCCTAAGTAGACTGGGAGTGGGAAATTGTGGTCATACAATTTAATTTTAGCGAGGTTAAGGTCAAGGATTTCATTTAGTGTTTGCCGTATTGAATTGAGTGCTTTGATGCCTTATTTTCTAGCCTCCCTGTTTGTTTTGTTTGCCATTTCAAATTCTAAATTTCTGGATTGCAAATTTTTGACAAGATATCTGTTCGCACCCGTTTAATTTAAAAGGAGACCGCAGAAAGAGCACGGCGAATCCCCCCCGGTCAGAATTGGCTGGATTTTGGATATGTTGTAGCCCTTGACCTCCTGAACAACTTTTGTGAAGGTCCCAACACGCTAGGTCAACTCTGGTGACCTGCAGAGGGCACCAAAGAATACACGTATATGCATGCAAAGGAGGGACATTAACCCCGGGGTCGATCTCCCCCCTAATGTCCCTCCCTGCCCTGCAAACACGTGTATTCTTTGGTGCCCTCTGCAGGTCACCAGAGTTGACCTAGCGTGTTGGGACCTTCACAAAAGTTGTTCAGAAGGTCAAGGGCTACAACATATCCAAAATCCAGCCAATTCTGACCGGGGGGATTCGCCGTGCTCTTTCTGCGGTCTCCTTTGCAATCATTTCGCAAGGAAACACCAAAAAATGGATTTGTGCAGTTTCTCGGACAAGAAACCGCAATAAAAATACTATTTTGCAATTTTCTCGAAAGAAAACGCCAAAAAACGGAATTCTGCAATTTTTTCGAAGGAAACTCGAGAAAATGTGTACCTTCTGTGGGTAAGCTTTAAAAGACACACAAGCATCCACGATCCAAGCCTTCCGATTTTTTCCATACAGTTTTGGAAGGAGATAATGATCTGCTTCAATGAGAAGCCCAGTCCAACCCATGTCTCGTTCCAATGCTAATGTATTTGACAGGTATTCTCCATCATTAGCTCCACACTCAACAAATACTCCATTTCGCTATGAAAAAGAATACACAGAAATCATTGTAAAATACGAGTACCTACCTTCTTTTACAGAAAAGTTGGGTCAAAATGTATATCTTACTTTTGATCCGAAGAGTTTCTTAATCTCAGGAATGAATGCAGACGGATTCCCATGCGGATCTTCCAAATTGTACGGTTTCGTCGAGGGCGGAGTCAAATGCTTGGTCCGAATGTATTTCAACAAATTCGTGTCATTTTGTCGTAGCTTTGAATTTTCAAAAAATGCATCTAAAAAACGACAATTTAAAAAAAAAGACCATGTACGTAAATATCAACCACCTTGTAAATTCTTAAACATACATATGTTTTCTTACCACCAACTGTATTCTTCGTCCCCTTGAAACCTGGTTCTTTGTCTTTTACACTAAAATCTTCTCGTTTTATAATTTTCCTCAACTCTGCATCTACATGGTCATCCGCAGAATTTGAATTTTCGGGATTGTACACCTCACGTTCATCTCTTGAGGGTCTGGGTCTGGGTCTGGGACTAGGACTTGGACTTGGACTCAGGAAATAAATAATGGCGAATACAAGAGCAATGCTCAGAAGGACTCTCCAATGCTTTGCTCCAACTCCAATCATTGCGTTTGGCGTTTGCGTTTGTGTCCAACCAAATAAATTAATATGTCAAAGTTCACGGACTAAGTAAGTGGTACGTGACTAAAAATTGCAGACAGTTGTAAAATTGTAGGCGAATTGAATCGTTTCGCACAAAGAATTAGTAACTAGGAGTTAGAAGAATCTAGAAATCACGTTCGCATTCTCATTTTACGTGTTCATTTTTTTTATGGTAAAACGACCAGCTGGATGGAAATGGAATCTGGTGAAACCAGTTGAGTCCACACACATTGCATTGATGCAATTAAACTTGAGATTTTATGTGTATACATAGTCTATAGTGTCACCGCAAACTGCTCTTTCATAA
>JAQGCB010001113.1:0-16119 GCA_034698835.1 Protaphorura tricampata | reverse complement strand
TCGAAATCTGACTGATTATGATGGTGTGAATATATCTGGACAACCTGAACCACTTATTGGAACAATTCTTCGTTATGGAAAAATTCGCTACAACCCTATGATGACTAGAAAACTGGACGTATTAGAGAGCTTGACTGAAGGTCAACACCACTAACGATTTCGCAAACGAAAACAAGACTATGCACAGTAACCGGGTATGTGCAATGTACATGATTTGCAGTAAAGCTATGTTTGTATACTGTTCGGCATAGAATACGTCCGGAATTCCAATGAAGCTATAATTTTTTGCCACAGGTTTCTATGTATAAGAACGGAGACCTTCACAGAGATCACATATGTCAATGGGCTCCAGAGTTTATAAATTCAAAACGAAATTATTTACTATAGCTTGCGCGATGTCAAAGACTAACACGGATTATATATCGCGTATATTGCCATGTTTATGTTAAATTGAGTCTCCTTCATTCCTTCGAGATGTTAATATATTTGTGGATGGGCACAACTACTCCTCACCGTGGTACAAATAGCTTTACGTTGTGAGTGGTTGGAAACTATGTGGACTGTGGCTGTAGATGTGCCCATCCATACTCTTCGCATTCCCTCTACTGCCAACCTTATCCCTACCTACTTGAACATTCGCGGTTGGAGAGTTCTTCTCCGTTCGCTTTAATAATTCTGGAGTGTTCCGTTTAAATAATGATCACCACCGGGGGAAATACAGGGTGATTCAAAACCAACCTACTATTCGTCCTAATTTGTTCAATTTTGTTGAGTACTTGAATGGATATATCGAGTGCCATTTTCATGTGAAATTCTCTTTAATGCGAGCTTTCGGAATAAAGTTAATTCCTTCCTCAGGACAGAGACGAGTTAGCGACAAAATATGATGTTGATCATCAAAATTGTTAAGTCAAATACCACAACTAAAAGTTCAAATAGGACTTTTAGGTTTTCAAAATTTCCAACAAGACCGGAAGGGTCTTGCTGGCAGTCAGACGGATTTGGTTTTTGGATGTGTTGTCGCCCATTGACCTGAACGAACCATCCCAAAAACCCTAACCGTTTCAGACTTTTTGTTAATACACAGCGATTTTCCATGCTTGCCCCATGCCGCCTTGTATATTAACAAGTCCAAAGCGGCTAAGATTCTCGGGATGGTTGCTTCACAAAAGTTCGTTGGTTCCCTCACAGTCACACAATCTCACAATTCAGGTAAACGTAAAACGTGCGAATTTTTAAGCCCGCGTTATTTTGAGCTCACTTGATCTTGAGTTCATCAACCAAAAATAACATCAATTAATGGACACGTCGAAATATTGACTTTGACACATCACATCACACCGCTCCCAATCCCAATTAATTACTGTACTGGTTTAATTTTTAATTACAATAATTAAATGTGTTCAGCTGACCTATGACCCCCCAATTGAGACAATAACCTAAATATTTGGTGGACACTGACAGACTGACACGGACAATGAATATTTTGATGGTGATCGAACGTGTAAATTAAGAAGAAGAAACGACTTCCGTTCCGTCGGTACATCCGGTGAGGTGTATCCCACCTGACGTCCGATTCCGATTGTGACCTTTGACCCCTTAGAGGTCATAAAATCGTCGATATGGATTTGAAGAAGATTTTTGTGTTTGGGACGATTGGGTTCATAATCGTATGCCTAGGATTATTTTATCATCTCACGACCTCTTTGACAAATTTGTCTAGAGCTATGAATGACCAAGTTCGGGTAAGCTAGATTTTGTAAAACATCTATTAATAATGTATTTTTTAATGTTATTTCTGATGGTTGTCTGTGATCCGTTCCGAGGATTATGTTGAGTTTTGGAAAAAGCACCCCATCAATTTTGGGGATTTCATTTTAATTTTTGCGTTGGATTATTTTTATCAAACAGGTGGACTATAGCCAGGTAGAAGATAAAATTCGTACTTTAGAAGAAGCTGTTATGAGTCACAGAAAATCAATGAAAGAAATTGAAAATTTGGTGATTCAGAAAACGAATGATAAAACTAACGTTAATGCGGAGGAATACCAACTCATAACGAATGATGTAAATGTCGATGAAGATAAAGTACCTTCGCATCCTCAGAAAAGGACGAAGGACAAGGAAGTCGAGCGTCCTTTAGATTTGGGACAATTTCGAGATGACAGTGCACTGAAGTGTTCAGCCGCGGTTGGGATCGGACCGCGTACTAAGTCTGAAATCAATGTAAGGCTGTTGCTCGAAATGCTCAATTAGTTTTTGAAATAATATTGGATTTTTAAAATACTTTTTTTCTTTTCTGAATTTCAAGATGTTGAATGTGTACGACATAATCAAATTTGACAACCCGGACGGCGGAGTTTGGAAACAAGGATGGGATATTTCCATCAATCAGTCCCGTTTCAGCGACAAGAATAAATTAAGGGTTTTTGTTATTCCACACTCACATAATGATCCAGGTTTGTTTAAAACGTTAACTGTATCCTAGTCCGTTCTTAGGTTCCTATTCCGATATTTGAGTAATTTTTCATTCATATTCTTCACTTTGTTTTCTAGGATGGATAAAAACATTCGAGAAATATTTTACGGACCAAACAAAGCATATATTGGACAATATGCTAGAGAAAATGACCCAGAACCCAGTCTTAAAATTCATTTGGGCTGAAATGTCCTTTTTCGACATGTGGTGGCAAGGTTTGGATGACAGGGATAAACAAAGAGTGAAAAAGTGCGAACACTTCTAAATTTTAAAGTCTATAATTTGTACGGATTCACGGATTTGATTGTATGACATTTTTGTTTTAGACTTGTGGAAAACAAGCAATTGGAATTCGTGACTGGTGGCTGGGTTATGCCTGATGAATCGAGTTCTCACTACTATTCAATTCTTACCCAATTGATCGAGGGACACCAATGGTTGTACAACCATTTAAATTACATTCCGAGGTATGTAGACCTTAAAAAGGAAATATTTTAAGGTCTTCACTAATTAAACTTATAAAGTGGAGTTAATTTTTTTGAAATACTAAACTAAAAATAGAAACGGTTGGGCCATTGATCCTTTCGGGATGTCACCGACTAATGCATATTTAATTCGGAGGAGCGGATTACGGAATATGCTTATTCAGAGAACCCATTATTCCGTAAAGAAGTATCTAGCTCGGCGACAGGAATTGGAATTCCGTTGGCAACAAAGTTGGGGTAAGCTTAGCTGAACGTTTAAATTATTGTCAGTGTTGACAAACCCTAATATTGACTCTTGTACCATTTCTTAGACATGCACGGATCGACTGACATGTTTTGCCACATGATGCCGTTCTACAGGTGATAATTTTATATCTAAACTCTCCCTCCACCGAGTGAATGAAACCATATAATTGAACAAAGAGATTTGAGTGCTACATCATCCTTCTACCTTTTCACTTTTCACTCATTCTTGCATAGAACTGGTTATTAAGTAAGAATCATATATGAAATTCATATCCAATCGTCTCTACATATTTTTTTCTATAGTTATGACGTTCCTCATACCTGCGGTCCTGATCCAAAAATCTGTTGTCAGTTTGATTTTAAGAGAATACGAGGTGTTTCTCAATTGTCTTGTCCGTGGGGTGTTCCACCAGTACCGATCATTTCGAGAAATGTACAAGAAAGGTATGACCGACATCTCATAGTCATAACACAAACTTAAATCACAGTGTCAGGTTAATGTCAAAGACTTACTTGACGAAACTAATTATATCATTGTGTCGTAAATATAATTTTGTATTATCGAAATTGCTCTTTTCATCAATTACTTTTCCACTGTTATTATCAGGTCATTGACTCTACTGGAGCAATATAGGAAGAAGGCAATGTTATATAAGACTAATGTCCTCTTGGTTCCTCTGGGTGATGATTTCCGCTGGGAGAATGGTAAAGAATGGGATGCTCAATCCCAAAACTACTTGAAAATAATGGACTTTATCAATTCACAACCGCAGTTATCTGCTGAGGTAAAACATTGTTAAATATTAATAATATTTCACTCACATTGTATTGTAAAAGCAAGTATCGTCTGAAGTGTGGAAGCGATTTAGGATGTTTACGAATGACATTTTTGGTTGCCTGGTCTAACTTTGATTTCTATGACAGGTAAAATTCGGTAATCTGGAAGACTATTTCACTGCTATTGCTGAGGAAATTGTTGCAGACCGATTTACCCCTCCAGTTTTGTCGGGTGACTTTTTCACTTACGCGGATCGGGATCACGATTACTGGAGTGGATATTTCACATCACGACCATTCCATAAAGCGGCCGATCGACTTTTGATGTCTCGACTGAGGTAACTAATTCCATAGAATTTATTTATTTAGTTAGTCCGAACTTTTTTTTTATTAATTTCTAACAATTGGCTAATTTCATTTATCTTTCGTGTTTCAGAGTTGCTCAAATCGCCTTCACTCTAATGACGTCTGAAGTATTCCATCGGAGTAAGAAAGGCATACAGACACTGGACACAGATTTCTACCGTGATTTATTGGGACGGTTGAGAAGAAGCAGAAGAAATCTGAGTTTATTTCAGCATCATGACGGTATAGCGGGGACTGCAAAGGATCACGTAATGCTTGACTATGGAAACAAGTGAGTGGATCTAGAATTAAGTTTTAATTAAGAATTCTTATACAGTGAATCAGTGAATGGAATCAATTTTGTTTTGTATATGTACAAGCCAAACAAGGTGGTGTGGAGAATATTTTTGAATTATGTTGAATTTATGAAACATTCATTATTTTCAGGATGCTGAATTCAATTAATGACTGCAATGTGGTCATGCAGCACAGTCTAAATGCTTTGACACATTTGAATGATCCAAACTTTGATTTGAGTTCCCCGTCTGAATCTTTCTACGAACCTGTCACAACTCGGGAAACATTTGAGGAACTTCCGCACTATAATCTAGTCATTTTAGACCAAAAGATTTCACAAAGACTCGTCACAGTATTTAATTCTGTTCCACGAACTAGAACACAGCTTGTCCGACTGTACGTCTCAACTTATAGAGTGAAGGTTCGTTTCTTTCATATAATTCCCTAATTAAACCTTTTTTAAGCGCGGGTCTCATTTTCATATATTTTTCAAATTTTCTGTGCAGGTTGAAGACTTAAAAGGACAACCAATTGAGTGTGAAATATTTCCAATTTTCCAAGGCAAAACCAATCCCGCAGTTGCCAAGAATATATTCGAACTCAGTTTCTTGGCCGAAATTGAACCGCTTAGCACGAGAAGCTTCTTAGTGAAATTCGACCGGAATGCTAAGTTAGACTTCTCACACATCAGTTAAAATCTAAATTGGTCAACCACGAAATTACATATTGACTTTATATTTAATTTAGGCCAAATAAACCAGAAGTAACTGTAATCAACGCGGCATCCTCTGTTTTGTCTGATACAATCGATGAATTTCCAATCAAAAAATTGACTGGGGAAGAAGTTGAAATTACTAACGGATATCTTTCCGTTCAGTTTGACTCGAACGGATTTGCAAAGTCTGTTCAAGTAAATGGAATACCATTCACGATGAGTATTGGGATGTGGAAGTAAGCGAATATATTTGGAAGCGAATACTTTTGTAATATTTTGAATGCAATTTAATAAGATAGTCAACTATTAATTTTAGGTATGGTGCAAAGGAAATGAAGGAGATGTCGGGCTTGTATTTGTTTTTGCCTGATGGTGCGGCCAAGCGAGTTCCGGTTGTGAGACCTTTTGTAAAAATTGTTAAGGGGAAGTTTCAGAGTTATGCTGAGGTGACGCTGGATCAAGTCAAACATCGGGTTACGTTGTATAATCACGCAGGTTACTTTTTTTAATGTTTCTGTTTTTCTCGAACTGGCTAGGTGTAGTATATTACTTGTATAAATAATTAAAATATATTATCTTTTGTATGTCTAGGGTACGAGAAATATGCAATTGAAGTGACAAACTTGGTTGATATACGGAATGAACAGAATTACGAGCTAGCAATGAGGTTTGAAACTGAGATTCAGTCAGAAAATGAATTCTTTACAGATCTAAATGGTTTCCAGGTTAGTTAGTATCATGAATTGGTTAGCATTTCACTTTCTTACAAACTTGATGTGTTTGAGATCTGATGGTTAACTTGCTTGTAATTTGTTTCAGATGATTCGGAGGAAAAAGTATGATTTTGATAAAATTCCCATTCAAGGAAATTATTATCCCCTACCCACTGCAGCTTTCATTGAAGATTCAAACTTGAGGTTAACAGTTTTGTCGGGTCAACCCCTAGGAACAGCGAGTTTAGCTTCTGGGCAAATTGAGGTGAGTCTCGCTTCAACATGAGATTAGTAAGCTAAATGTACTCAAATCCTTCATCTTAAATTTTCGCATACACAGGTAATGATGGATAGGAGGCTAATGCAGGATGATAACAGAGGAGCTGGTCAAGGAGATACCGATAATTTGGAAACATTGAATATCTTTAAACTCATGTTAGAAGTTCCGCAATGCCAAGTGAGTCTGTCTATGTAACTACGCAAATTGGTAATATTTTTAAGTAAGGTTTTCAGATTATAATGTAACTGTGAACAATTTAATTCAGGACAAGGACAGATCTGCCACACCACCAATGCTCAGTCTGTCATCTCACATTACATTAGAAGACTTACTCCATCCGTTCCAAACTTTCACGGGTACGGTGTTGGGGACACAAGACGAAGGTCTAGGATCTCTGACTGATTACCATATACAATCAACAAAACCAAGATTCCCCTGTGACGTACAACTGATTGATGCATATCCATTACCAAATTAGTAAGTTCAATTTCTACAACAGTTCGGTAAATTGTACTTACCGAACGTTATACTGTTGACCTAGATTCAACATTATTTTTATTCAAGATGCTCGCTCTCATTTATGTAATTTACAAATGTCGGCACCAATTGTATGATTGTAAATTGGTAGTAAAGATTTGCGGATCCTTCCTGTCATATCTAATTGACTTTGACTATTTATAACTTTTCTCAGCAAAACTCCAATGGACGATTCCAGCTTTTCAATGACTCCACAGTCTGCACTTATTATGCGCCGGGTCGGGTACGATGGGCAATTTACCGGTGGAACACCCATGTCAGAGTGTCATTCCGACGAGCATCAGCTCGGCTGGGTAAGTCATATTTTCAATACATTTTAGAAAAATCTCAGACTCTGGAGTCTGAGAGCTCAACACTGACGTGATTTTCTTGTTGAACAGTTCAACGTAAAAGATATGTTCGGTGACCTTGTCGACCCCAAGGTCCAACAAATGACTTTGAATTTCATTACCGAGGGCAAAGTTCTGAACTACAATGAATCAGTCCTCATGAAGCCCATGGAAATATATGGATTCCACGTTCAATTTTCACAACAAAATGTTGAACCAGAATCAGAACCAAAACAACTACCATTTGAAAATGATGTTTAGATATAGCGAATCGGTTTTTGTAATCCTCGCATTTTGTGATACGGTAAGCATTGCAGTGCACACACTGCGCTCCCAATGTGCTCAACTTTAGTCATGCCAAGCAAATTATAATTCATGGATTGGATTGGTTTTACCATTTAACCAGTTCAGTGATTCGGTTGTTTGAACTGTAATTTTTTGTTACGATGGTCGAATGATGTAAATTACGTTGTTTATTCTAGATTTTGTGTAAAAAGTGGTGGGTTGTGCCGGTAGTTAGACAGATTGGGTTTCGGTTATACGACATTAGGAGGGTGGTTGGACTGTAGTACAATACAAGTTGTTTTTCAAGAATGTTATGGTATGGTTATGGTAATAATAACAATTCGAATCGGAGACTGATAAATTTTACCATGTGTGACGCGGCAACATGTTAAAGATTTCTTTGTTATCTTGACACTACCTGTAATTCTTATGCTTCGGAATTTCCAAGACTTATAATTCAATCAATATTTACTGGTGTTTTTGACCATTCGATCGGAATACTTGCATGTGCATGTGTAAATTAACGACTGAAATTATATTGTGTGGAGTGGAACGTCAAATGCGGAGTTTTGGATAATCCTGGTAGTACAGTTTTTGACCTGTCGATATAATAATCTGGGGTCAATAGAATTTTTATACAGTTGTACCAGGCAATAATTTAATGTTATTAAAACTGAATGTTCACCAAATGTGTACTCATCATGCCTATGAACTTTTTATCTTCCGTAATATTATCTCTAATGTAGTAGAGTCAAAGAATCCTGAAAGACCAAACTAGTTTGATGTCAATTTATTTTACACGTTTCAATGAATAATCAATAGAACATTCAAATTGTGAACACTTGTTAATACATATTTGCTGGTGAAATTAAAATGAATGTAGTCATTCGAGCGGAATTTATACACCAATTAAACGTTCAAGTTTTCCCAAATGCATTGATGGGGCACATTCACATTATTCTGAAAGCGGTCGAGTAAATGTGCCTTGTGCTTTGCCGAAAACTGGAAAAGATTAGCGTTAAGTTCTCTGGTTCAAAAAAAAATAAAAAGATCCATCGTCAATCTTACTCTATTGTATATCATCACAGTCGCTCCGATTTCCGACTCAAAGACTTGGTCACACAGATATAATATTTACAATATATATATTGCGCTCAATTTGGCAGTCAAGTCGTTGTGAACTCTAATCGCAACTGCACAGTATACATTTTACCCAAGCCCGAACATTCAATTTAAAATATTTCATACAGCGTTCATTTAAATTTCAACCTCTTCCTGCCCGACAAAAAATGGAAATAAAGTGGATAAATGTAAAATGAGATTGAGCGCGGTTGATTACATTAAAGATAAACGAATATTAACATTAAAAGCCCTACAAGCAAATATGGATTTTGTATGGTACACCAGGCGGAAGAGTTTTAAAAAAATGAAGGAAGACTTAGAAATCCTATGCGCACACACTCCATGGAATGGAATTGGTGATTATCTACAAATAATCGAGCGTTCCGTCTAGCACCAGGCACTAGCTAAATCCAACGTTTCTGGTATTTTCTGGGTTTTTTTCCTATACAATATTACATCACAACGAGCACAAAATGAACAGGTACACTTTCCGGAAGTCACATCAATCAAATTCATCCTTCCTTTCACACAATTAGATTCACTTGTGTTACACGTTTCAGGAAAATCTTCTGTCACGCAATCGTAGTCTTTCACGTTCATTATACCTTTCTGCTTGCCAATTATTAACTTTTTTATTCCAATTGATTTGGGATTTTGCTCGACCTTCCTGTCGAAATTTAGCTCTTGCTGCCTGCCAATCCTTTGGTTCGGTTTTCATCCCCGGTGCATTCTTCTGTTTCTTCTCACTCCTCTTGTATTCCTGATTGGCGTGCTTTTTGTCCTTTTCATATTTCGGTTTCTTTTCGCTTCGTTTGGAATCATGATTATTAGCTTCTTTATCTTTGTTTTTCTGATGTTTTGCTGCTCTCTTCTCCCTTTTTTTGAAATCTTGATTTTCTTCATTGGTGTGCTCTTTTTCGTATTTTGGTTTCTTCTTTCTTCCGTTTTTATTATCGTCGCCAGTTGTGTTGGACGACTCAATGTTACGGACTCTCTTATTGTCCCGTCGTTCAGGTTTTGAAGGAGTCGAATCCGAATCATTTTCTGCTTTGGACACATGTCTTTTCTGTACATCAGGTTCGGGCCCTGGTACTGCTACCGCCGCTTTCAAGCTTATTTTCGGAGGAATTGCCTTATTTTCAGTTTCCAAATTCTTATTGACTTGATGGGCTTCCTCAAGTTTCGCATTCTCAACAGGCTCAGTTTCCCTGAAACTTTCTTCGCTTACATCCATCGCCCCCAGAACTGCCTCAGCAATGTCGTCCAGAATTTGTTCTTTTTTGACTCTCCAGTTGACACCCTGTCGTGTTTCTTCTGTCGGAGCTAGCTTTTTCTTCTTTCCTTTCTCTTTCATTATTTCGTCCAAAAGTCCCAAGAATTTACTCTTTTTGGTAGGGGAATCTGGTCGTATAACGTCATCCCTCAACATAACAATTCCTCCAAGTTGCCTGGTGGTGTTTTCAAACCGGTCTATTTTTCTTGATAATTCATCCAACATTTTTAGAACACGGGCGAGTTCTTCCGCGTGCAAAGCATACTTTGGATCAATCATGGGCTTGCTCACTTTGGCCGATTCTACGTCAGATTCTGGAATCCCTTCGACTTTAACAGTATCACTTTGCTTTGAAGTTGACGATGGAATTTGGATCAACGTTATAGGCTGATCGGTGACTTCTGGGCGAGAAATCTTGTCAAGTTTTCCGTCATAATTGGGAATATCCTGATTCAATTTTTCATCAAAGTTACCGGATGTCGAAGCTTTATGTTCTGCTTCACACTCGTTGTAAGCGGCTAGATTGCCCACGCCAAGCCCAACAGCCAGTACCACAGAGAAAAGAACACAGAATGTCAGTTTCTGGTTGAAACGACGATTTTCTTCGAATTTGTACAATTTTGACCCCTTCGCCCAAATTGGCTAAGAAATAGACAGAAGTAAAAAAGTTTAGTTTTTTTAACTCAGGTTGAGAGTTGATTATATAATTTAACCATCTGCCATTTTCTCTTATTGCGAGGAAAGCTCAATTCTATAAATTACACTTACTCCATCGTCCAAAACTGGAGCGTTAGAAGCCGAGTCCAAATAGGTGATATCACTTGCGACGGAATGTGTACTGGTGATCATTTGGTTGACCGTTTTGGAATTTTCTTGAGTTTCATTTTCATTAATCGCGGTTTCATTTTCCACAACCGTGGCTGCTTTCTCCGGTGGAAATGAGTACTTCCGTTGGTGCAGACCGACTTCAGTTTTCTCACTGATGCCCGAGAATTGAGAATTAATACTTTGAAGAAGTTTGGAATCTTCCTCATTCAATTCATCCTCCTCGAAATCACTCCAGTTCAGCGCTTCAATGCTACTGATGTCGTCCTTGTCACCGTTGGAGGAACTTGCCTTGGATGCACTTGTCTTTTCCTCTGAGTTCAAATCGCCTAAATTGTCGGGTAGCTCAACCCCAGCCATCTCACCCTATTAAAAAATAATTTATTAATATTTTGGAACACAACTCTTGATTTGTATACTTCATAGTTCATATACATATGATTCTCAAAAGGCCTCATCCTTCAACTAAAACCAAAGTCTCTCCGTGTGAACTTTAAACATTAGAAACTTGAATTTTATATTTGAAATGATGCACAGGCACCTTAGCCGAATGTTTGGGTAAACCAACAAATTATTTAAAAAAAAAATTATCCGACACTAGTTTTTAATTTACAGTAAAGTGCACTACTACTACACTACTAGACGCTAGGTCAGTGGGAGAAAGAGTTCTGTTAATTCTGATAGCATAAAGTTGTACAATTTGTACTGTAAGTAATATGTAATGTATAATTTTCTCACGTTGTTTTACCACAAAAAAAAGCAAGTAACTAACAATGACACGCGGAAATATAAACTGACCTATTGTATTTTGTCACAACAATCCGTTAACTAATGATGGAATGCTATACTATCGATATTCGATAATAATTTTCCAGTCCTTCCTGGTAACTGGAACGTTCAATTCAAAAGCTCAATGGTCGGTCTTCCGTATTAAAAGATCTCTCTCTGCCGATCTCTGCCGGAGTCCGTAGTAGTTCGTTCTTAAAATGATTCCTGATGCAACTACAACAAATAATACATACAAAATCAAAATAAACAAATACAAATACATAGAAATGGGCAAAAGTGCATTGTGTAAATGAAAACTTACCTATCGTCTTTTGCCACGGGTAATGAAACGTGTACTAATGGAATCGAGAGATGAGAATCTTTGGCGACGCAAGTCGGTCTCGTGGTTAGTTACTGGTTACGTTTACGTTTAACGTTCTATTACGTGATTTGATGTTGACACAATCAATTTATAGAGACTTTCCAACTTTTAACTCACTCATGCACTGCACTGTACTGCAATTCTGCACTTGTTCAATTAAAATGCATGTCTTGTGGAGTTACAGCATAGCATTAGCATAAGAATATTATAGCATGGCAGAGCAGATGCAGAGGCCACAAATAAATAAAAACAATCACAATGTATTTTACATGCAGATGAATGTTGTTGAAATGAAGTGCGAAGAAGAAAGGTGACCTCGGAGCACACAAATCAACATTGAGGTATACGTACGTATTTCTATGCTACGCTACAGTAGTTTGTCTAGAGCAGCGCAGATGAGAGAATGGCAAATGGTACAGGGTGGATCAAAATGTGATGTTTCGATTATTGTATTGGCATATTTTATGGGCATTGGGGAATTAATTGTGCAATTTTTTAGTTTCGCATAGATGTTGTACAATATGGGATGGATACGGATGAAAACAAAAAACCTACAGATAGATAATTATTACAAGTGATATTCATTTATACGTGTATCAGCGTCAGCGTGCAGCTCCCAGAACGAGAACCGATATATATTTTTTCTGGTCCAACGGCATGCCCTGATCATTAATAATTAGAATTTCGTGTGTTAAAATCTTCGTGGAGCCTCCCAGAGGTCATGAAAGGTCACCCAAGCCATTTTATATAATAAATAATGTGCATGTAAATTCGGAACAGGAGCCTAGATCCATGATGATAGCTGACCTTCAAGTGTCGTATGAGTAAATAATACGTTCCATTCATGACAGTTGCGAATTCAGTTTTCATTGTACAGTTTTTCCAATACTAATTTGTATTTTGAGTTTTAAAACAATGTTTCCCAATATAACAATCTTTTGAGAAAACGCTTTGGAATCTCGTCCCAAAATTTCGCAAGACAGATTTTGGTTTTGTTGTGAATATTCATTTTTCTTTATTTTAATGTTCTCATCTTAAATCAAGAGAGAATTCTTGATGTGACTCATGTGCACACCTTTCTGAGCACCCGATTGCTTTAGAAAAATAGTTCAATTGAGTTACATTCGAGTTTAAGAAATTAATATTCCAAAGTCGGAATTCTTAGAAGATAGTTAGAAAGTCCACAACTGTTGAGAATTAAGATATTATTTTCACATTATATTTTATTTTATGGGCCGTTAAGATTAGCACATTCGGACTTCGGACACTCTTACGAAAAACGGAGTGTACGTCTATGCATGTATGGCGGAGGCGTGTCTTTCTAACAAATTAGTTTCTAAAAATTCGGCATGAATAGCCAGAAATCTATATGCGACATCTATTCGACTAGTTAGGTTAGGTGTAGTGTACAATCTATCTGTTACCAGACAATTATGAGGCATGAATTTTATAACAAGAAGTAAAATTAAATTAACGCCTTGAATAGAAGGTATATTAGCAAGGATTTCTTTGTGCAGTTTTTATTTAGTAGCTTTTTATCTCCTCCAGTCTGTGTATATTAAATCGCACTTTTTGAGAAACCCGACTTCCAAGTTCTGTCCTGCTATCACGAGTGACGCTTTGGCTCACCCTGTACAGATGACGAGACGAGACCATTCCACGGAAATACGGAAACCAAACTCAATTCATACACGCACACTCAATGATGGATCGGATCTGATCAATTTAATTAATACATAATAAAACCAGGTTACTGCTTAAGGATATGAAATAATAATACGATACGGTTCATGCATGTCATGCAGTTGCAATTGCAATATGCAATCAAGTTCAATGTTCACCTATCACCTGTGCACAGATCACAGATGTTCCTTGCCTTAAATGAACGTTATTGGCGTGTAGCGTTCTCATAATATTCGTAAATGTACAATAAGTATCCGGACTGGTATTTTTGAGTTCACAATTTAGTTTGGGTTCGGTTAATTTTCTGAGAAAAATCCTGTGCATTTTTTTAGGGAGACATTTCTTTAATATATGTAGTTAGGGAAGGTGAAGGTACTATATACAGGGTGGTCCAGAAAACGCAAGTCCACTTTGAATGACTCCGGCAGTGGAAAGCTTTGCCAGATTTACTCGAGATATGGTTCATTAAAAATACCCTGTGGTTTTGCTTAAAGGAACAATTCAATTTAAAATTCGGTGTTTTGAGTAAGGGGTCAGATTGATTTATTTTTTGGTTAATCGATGATGAGATGGAATCAAAGAAGGTCATGCTACCTACCTCATAATGTCAAAATTTCTTGAATCTCAAATGTTTCTGAAAATTACAGTTTAGGACTGTTCAATTGTTAGTTTAACCCGTTTTGTAGATTTATGGTAGTTTCTGTTGTCGATTTTGTCCCCAGACAGCGCAGCGTCTTTCTGCACAAACTATATTAATATATCCTTCCATTTTTGAAGGTCCTTCCCGACGTAGAGTGTTAATAAAATATAATTTCATCATCAAAGATATTTCTTAGTTATTTTCTGAATGGACCTCTGTCAAATAATTTACATATAAAATTATGAATTATTACTTTGCTGACAAAAATTGTCTGAAATTGTTCAGAAATTCCTACATAATTTCGAAGTGCTGAGGCTTTTCCCTTCCCAAGTAACCTTATTCACAAAAATAGTTCGAAAAGGCGGAAAGGCAATATTACCTTCGAATACACAAATTAAATACTGAATGAGTACGCGAGCGTATCTAAATAGTTAGACAACCGCTTGCGCTTGTTAATTAAGACAAAACTGGCGATTCAATATGCGTGAACTGTCAAAGACTTTATCATTGAAATCGTGATGATGCGATCAATTTCTATAACCTTTCTCTGTTAAACGGGTCACTGGGTCAATGTAAAAAAAATATCACTGGACTTTCCTCTCGAAAGATGTATTTTTCCGAAATGTGCTTAGGATTGCTCTTCATGTTCTACTCGTTAGTAGAACAGTGTGTGTTGAAATGTGCGTAAATAACACCCCGTGGTTTGATTAATACGTTCATTGGTCTGTTTATTAGAAAAATCTAAAACTGAATAATTACAGATATTATATCATGCACGCACGCACTTCCTGTTTAAATCGCATTGTATGACTTCAGGTTGTAAAGTGCTTACCTACAGGGTGGATCATAGCAATCACTGAATGATGGGTAAAACTGTGTGTGCAACGATTTTTATTTGGCTGTTATTTTAGTATCACCTGCAAAGTCCAAAGGCAGTAATTTGACCCAAGCCTCTACTATAAATCCAAACATTTAAATCTGAATGAGATATTGGCTTTAATTTTTTACCATTTATCCCAGATTTTAAAATTCATCTCATGTCCAATTCTTTATCTCATGTTAATCAATTCTTTCTGAGCTACCATGTTCTATGGACCACCATACTTCCAGCTTAAGCCTATGACGCGAGTAAAGTATCACATTTTATTACCCTGTATAGCATTAAATTGAGGTGTATGTAGTGCTTGATTAGGGTAATTAATGAACTCATTCATTGGACTCCACACCATATTTCTACTAATGTCATTAAATTGAGTGCTATTTCAGCTTGACAATTACATTGTGAGCTTAACTCTACTGCATATAGTATTTGAGTCGGAGTAGAAGATATTTGAAACACTGTAACTTGGCTATGCGATTTCTAATGACCACAGTAATTTGGCAAAAAAAAACATGTTAAATTCACTCCCCCTTCCATTTATTCACAAACTCTAGAGTGGGAATGTGACAATATCAATTCTTTCCTTTGTTTTGGCCATGGCAGGCGTCATTGTTAGCTCTTGTTCTTCCCGAATTTCTAGAAAATGAGAATAGACAATCCAACAGAAATAAGCGTGAGTCAGAATACTAAACACGTCCGAGACAAATCCACCCAAAGTCGCTGTTCCTTGGATGATAATTGTGAGGATGTAAAGGACAGCCAATGTGATCATGAGGACTTCAAATATTATCCACGTCTTAATGTACATTTGGTTGCCCTACAAAGGAAGGAAAAGGAAATAAGTTTTCATTGAAATAACTTGAATACCTACGTGTACTGATAAAATTAACATATTTTGTTTGTAAACTGTAATCGTTCATTAAATAGTAATGTGTTCAAGAATAGACGAAAGTTGGAGGAATGATAGGGAAGTTTTTGTCTATTACCGTAAATGACCGATTAATAGCCCGGGCTATTAAATAAAATTTGAACTTTTTGACCCGGCTATTATTTGAGCC